>JACXGM010019148.1:0-11806 GCA_016801145.1 Umbra pygmaea
TTTGTGTAGTCTGCCTCCTGTATTTGTGTAGTCTGCCTCCTGTATTTGTGTAGTCTGCCTCCTGTTTTTGGTATCCTGCATATTCTACAATATCAGGTTTCCTTATACAGTACATCTCCTTTAGTGTATATATTTCTGCTGCAAATTGTATTCCATTTCTTTGTTTAATTCTTGTTATAACTTTTTATAGTTCCATTTAAATTTTTAACATTAAAAGAAGGGCTCGTAAATTATATAAAATATCTGTCTGTGAATGGAACGTTCATTACAAGATAATTTAGTCATAATAAGGTTAATAATAAAATGGATAAAATAAAGTAAACATTTTGTGGTAAGGGCAGTTAGCTTAGCTGCATGGTGTTGTGGTGAAGACAGCTGCATGTTGGTATGGTAAATACAGTTAGCTGAATGGTGTTGTGGTAAAGCCAGTTAGCTAAATGGTGTTGTTGTCACAACTCCTTTCAGTTAAATTGGATGAGGAGTCGTACAGTACATAAGACTATTTATATGTACCGAGGGTCTGTCTGGGTAGCTGGGACTCTGGCACTACCTGCTGGATTTTTTAAAAACTGTACAATATGTAGATTTTGGCCGCTAGGGGTCTCTCAATCAAAACAATAGCAAAATATGTACTTGGATGACGTCGGGAAGTAGTGTGGGATCATGGGTTTTGTTACTGTTGTCAATGACAATCTTCCAATCTAGCGTCTCAGGAAGAAAAAAGGTTCACTGACAAAGTAATGTATTGTAAAAAATATTATAACTTTATTCACGTTATGTTTGACGGTTTCCTGGAACTTAGAGCAACTAGAGGAGTCAAAGGTTATATGACGCCATTGACAGAAGACAAAATGAAATGTTGCGGGACTTCAAATTATATTACAAATTTCTCTGGGTTGGAAAGTTGGTGGAAACATTAAGGATAATGCAAGTACACAACTAAGAAATATGTATCATATAGGTATAGGGATGTTTGCTTTTTTAATGCAAAGTACGTCTTTTGTTATTGTTTTGGAAAACTACATATTGTACCTTTATTGTCTCCATTTATTAATTATGAATGTCTTTAGTGAATTGCGCAAACACTTGTTTGACATGTGCAATTATCCCCTCAAACCAGTATGTGTTTGATACTCATGTACAGTATGCTACAGTATATAGTCATTTTAGTTTCCAGTGTGTGGGCTTCATTGTTGTTGTTAACCCTTTTATGGTGTCCTGCAGGCTTGTATATTTCACTCCCCTGTGATGGCGCTACGATAAGTGTGCTAGTGAGTCTTTGTTCTGAGAATTTTTAAATCTATGTAAACTCAGCTATTACTTCCAGCTTCCTATTGCGTAAATAGATTTGTGAATCTTCATCCTGAGGTTTAAATCTATGTAAACTCACTTATAGCTCATCTCTGTGTTGTACTAAGACAACTGTACAAGAGTGTAAGTGACACCTTGTAGGAATTTTGATGTGTTATTTTTGGGCTTCACTGTAGCCCATGTTATTAAATGGCCGATGACGGCTTAGTCGTTTGTTATTTTCTTGTGTTCTAAATAAAGTATAGAACACAAACTCCTGCATTAGTCTCCAAATCCATAAACACCCATTAAAGTTGTGTTAAAAACAGTTGGCTGAAGGTTCTTGCGTTAAAGACAGTTAGCTGAATGTTGTTGTGGTAAAGACATCTGAATGGTGTTGCGGTAAAGACAGTTAGCTGAATGGTGTTGTGGTAAATATGTCTGAATGGTGTTGCGGTAAAGACAGTTCCTTCTGGTTTGTAAGAAATCTTCTCTAGATTCCATAATTGCACAAGCAGCACAATAACCAAATCAAATGTACTTCAGAGGACACATCTGAACATGAGGTCCTTAGCAACACTGGATGTTATTGTAGATAGAGATATGTTTAATATCTACCTAATAGGAGAGGATTCAACACAGCTGCTTTTCCAGCCTGGATCCAATATTGTGTTTTGCAGACACGATACATGATTCTACCTTTTACTTTGTCTTTCCGAAGAGGGATCTTCACACGTCAAACAGAGAAGTCAATCTGCTATGAAATCAAGGTCAAGGTAATCTTTATTATTCCCCGGGGCAATTTGTTGCACAGCCAGCTGTAACACAGTCAACATGCCGAAAAACACACAAACAATTCACACGCAAAAACATTTTTAATAAATCTATTGGTCCTACATCTTGGTAGATTATATCTGCGACCAGTTATCATTGGACTCTGTGTTTGTCTGTTAGTTTGTGTGTGTTCACTGATTTGTTTGTATGTGTGTGTATGTGTGTGTGTTTGTAGGGTACTGTATGAATAAATTACATCAGTAATAGGCAATATCTCTCCTCAAGGGGCGTGATTTGTCGCACACGTTTGCTCTAGCCCCAACTAAGTAACACACCTGACTCCAATAACCAACTAATCACAATATTCAGGGTAGAATGCAATTACTTTAATCAAGAGTGTTGGCGACAATGTTGCAGCCCCTAAGTACTCGAGCTGCAGTGACTTTAGAAGCTGTCTTCTGTGCCACTGCTGGACTATTAGCTTACAAATCCCCAGAGCAAGCTACGTGAAGAAAACCAAGCTCAAGTAAACAGCAGTGTATATTCTAGATGATAGAACAGTCAGTATAGTATACTTAAATCAGTATGTAGGGTATACTGTATGTTATTAATGTGTCTTCGATGGCAGTACATTGCTAAGAAGTCGATATGTAGTCCTTGACAAGGCAGAAGTGATGGTTCGAATGCTGCTTAAAAGGTTTCAGTGCAATGCGATGCAACTGGAATCTTCACTTTTGAGTCAAGTCATCGACCTGTGAGTCAGCCAGCCTGCGAGTCAGCCAGTCTGCGAGTCAGCCAGTCTGCGAGTCAGCCAGTCTGCTCAACTCAACAGATTTTTAGCAGGCCTGGAATAGTTTTATATTCAGAAATACAAAGGTCATATAATTTCCTATGTCACATTTCCAGTCAAAACAATGGATTATAAAAAACTGAAGCCAACTATTGCTTTTATGCTACTTCACTCTATAGCAGGTGTTCTACCTGGCTGATGTTTGATCCAGTGGAGGACCAAGGATTTTGATGGTCAATTTCAGGTGTCTCACTCAATGCTCTACACCCCTTGTACTCAAATATGGTCCTTGAATCCAGGTCTAATACATTTTTTTCATTACAACCCCTTTAATTCATCATTTATTTAGACCTGGGACACCAGGTGGGGGCAATTAATGATTAGGTGGAACAGAAAACCAGCAGGCTCCGGCCCACGTAGGGTAAGATTTAAATATCCCTGGTCTATACTATCCTAATATAAGCCAGCAATGAGCAAATTAATACAACCATTTTGATAAATTCAACTACTATTCATTGAAGAACTATATAGTCAAATAATTCCCAATTTCCCTAAATAAATAAATAGCCTGATAATCTTTTTAGCATGAGGCATTATATAACATGCTGCAGTCATCAAACTGTGTCACTAGCAAGTACAGTTTTCACAATAGTTATAATCTAACATACTAGACAACACAAATACTACTACATTAACGGTCAATAACATTACTATTCATAATAGGCCTATTCATGATATTTAGCTGACAGCCTGTACCTAGGTATGCGCAGAGTACTATTTCTGGCCAGACAGCATCTAACTTACGATGAACCGAGACAGTGAGGTGCTGAGTCCTGGAGCTTCGCTGCACACAGTGTACTTGAGCCAATCAATACTGGAATCGGTATCGCTCTGGACAACCATGCAGAAGATAAATTCGTAAATTGACAATTGGATGAAAACTTCATGAGTGGTTGTGTCCAGTCATGTTCACCGTTAAATTAAGCTACATGTTTTCATTTGAACACCAATTCAAGCAAATATGTGCCGTGTTTTAGATTTGTTCTGGGGCCAGCTCTGACGTGTGCCTTTGTCATGTGTGTTTCGGTGTTCTTGTGTGTGTATGTTTGTGTAGGGCTGGGCAACAAATCAATATTTATCATGATAAAAAAATGTATATTGATGATAAAGGCATGTAATATTTTTGATAAGCCATATGTTTTTGTAGTTGTGTTCCACAAACTACAATCCTAGACAGTAAATAAAATGGAGACATCGGTGCCATAGACTTCGTCGGAGACCAGTGAAGTCAATTAGAAGCACTTTTCTGGTGGTGACTGAGTGGTGAGCAACCTGTCTGAAAGTTGTAAGTCTTCTGGTAGCCGTGCCAAGAGAAATCTGAATCATTCTGAATCTTGCCTCTTGCAGAGACGGAGAGCATGAGTGGGAGTTGTCCATGAGCATAGGAGCAGGAGCAAATATTTTGTTCTGATGCTTTTCATGGACTCTCTATGGGCTTCTCTCTTGACTGTTTGCCACCGTGTCCCCGCGAATGCCTGCTAGCTTCTCCTGGACAATACAGTCAGTTCTCTACTATGCGACAGAAAGTTGCGTGGTTATGACACGTTAGCCTATCGTTAGCCTATTTTTACAAAAACGGCTGCTACGGGCCATAATGTGAGATATAAGGTAATGGAGCCTTTTATACATTGTTGTGTTTCCTTAGAAATAAACAATGGACAAATTGTGGACAATGGACAAAAGTCTTTAAACGCTTCAGATGTAAATCTCCCTATAGGAGGTATGCTTTCCGGATGCTCGTTCAAAAATAATTCGGCCAGTATTGCCGATATCGATACTGATACCAATATTTTTTATTATTAAAACTGCTTTTTTCCTTTATGTATGGGATAGTAGTGTATCATGATTTATGAGGAATTTATCATTTGAAATATTTTTATCTTACTTTAAGAATGAATTACTTATCATGTTAGCCTTTTTTTGGATAGAGGAACCAGGTTTTATTTTGACAATAAATATACAGGTCATACAGTATAAAAATAATCTGATAAATCCATTGCTCCATCTAGAGTCACTCCCCAACCCCTTCTTCTGCCTCGTTTTCATCATTATCCTCCATCCTCTTGTCATCCTGGTCGACCTCCAGCTTCCCATAATCACGTGTTTCAGAGTTCCACATGCAGATGATCTGTATTCTGAATTCAACCATACCAACAGTTTAAGAATACCCCCTGTTCAGGGGTTCGCGTGTCACCCTTTTTGCACACATTGTGGTCTTTCAGAAAGGTCACCACACCTTTCTTCAGCGCTGTGGGCAGACCCAACTCTCTCAGCTGAGGCTTCATAGAGTGAGGGAACTGTTCTAGGGGTCCTACATCAAGTGTACCACCTTCCCTGCCTGGTTTCCTGAATGGGCAAAATCCATCTATATGAACTGGCTGAAATACTTTTGCACCTATTCTTTGGTTTAATTTCTGAATTAGACACCCACTTTTCCTCTTAGAAACTGACCTTGTGCAAATTGTCTTTATACACGCTTGTATATAGCAAGCATCATCAGGTTGATCTTATGTTTTTCAATTTGTTGTTCCTCGTGTTTTTCAGAGAAGATAAGCAGATGCTTATATATGTCCACACATTTCCGCACTTCTTCGATTAACTTCTGTTTTGTTTCCAGACCCTTCTTTGCTGTTTTTGTTAGCAAATTTTTCTTCTCTCTCCTTGTCTTCAGCATTGTTCTCACATTATAATTTTAGACTTTATTTACCTGATATTCAGAACTGAATGGCATTCCATTAATTAATTACAGTTTTTCTCTCAAATACTTGTACTTGAGACACAATGACCACAACATGTAACTCATGCACCAATTCTGCTAAACCACAAGCACAATTCCTGCTTTACACTCAAATTGCAGTTCTAAAACATACATTTTTCAAAACACTACACACAATTCTCTGCATTTGTCACAATTTTCATGAAGTAAATCTCTTGTTTTCACAAGGAACACACTGCCATTCAAATATGCACACTGACTCATCCCATGGGCAAACACCTGTCACACAGATTTACAATAAGCAATCAAAGCCTTAGCATAAATGAGCAACAGGTGAGCTGTTCTGTTTTGGAGCAATGGATGCCAACATTGGAAAACAGAGGCAGCACCAGAGGAGGGAGTAGAGGATAAGGAGGATGAGGCTGAGGAAGGCGAAGGTCTGAAATCTCTGATGAGATCCGAGCTACTTTGGTTCACCATGTGGTTACCATGGTCTAACAATGAGGGAGGCTGGGCAAAGAGTACAGCCAAATTTGAGCAGGTAAACTGTAGCATCCATCATCCGGACTTTCCGAAATGAGAATAGGTAAGAAATCAACTCTCACTAGAAAAGTACAGTAGTACAGTATTGCCTGTGAACTGTTCTGTAGTACTGTATACATAAAGTACACTCACCTAAAGGATTATTAGGAACACCCATCCAATTTCTCCTTAATGCAATGATCTACTCAACCAATCACATGGCAGTTACTTCAATGCATTTAGGGGTGTGGTCCTGGTCAAGACAATCTCCTGAACTCCAAACTGAATTTTAGAATTGGAAAGAAAGGGGATTTAAGCAATTTTGAGCATGGCATGGTTGTTGGTGCCAGAACGGCTGGTTTGAGTTTTTCACAATCTGCTCAGTTATTGGGATTTTCATGCACAACCATTTCTAGAGTTTACAAAGAATGGTGTGAAAAAGGAAAAACATCCAGTATGCGGCAGTCCTGTGGGCGAATATGCCTTGTTGATGCTAGAGGTCAGAGGAGAATGGGCCGACTGCTTCAAGCTGATAGAAGAGCAACTTTGACTGAAATAACCACTCGTTACGACCGAGGTATGCAGCAAAGCATTTGTGAAGCCACAACACGCACAACCTTGAGGCGGATGGGCTACAACAGCAGAAGACCCCACCCCGTACCACTCATCTCCACTACAAATGAGAAAAAGAGGCTACAATTTGCAAGAGCACACCAAAATTGGACAGTTGAAGTCTGGAAAAATGTTGCCTGGTCTGATGAGTCTCGATTTCTGTTGAGACATTCAGATGGTAGAGTCAGAATTTGGCGTAAACAGAATGAGAACATGGATCCATCATGCCTTGTTACCACTGTGCAGGCTGGTGGTGGTGGTGTATTGGTTTGGGGGATGTTTTCTTGGCACACTTTAGGCCCCTTAGTGCCAATTGGGCATCGTTTAAATGCCACGGCCTACCTGAGCATTGTTTCTGACCATGTCCATCCCTTTATGGCCACCATGTACCCATGCACCATTTAACAAAGCTCGAATCATTTTAAATTGGTTTCTTGAAAATGACAATGAGTTCACTGTACTAAAATGGCCCCTACAGTCACCAGATCTCAACCCAATAGAGCATCTTTGGGATGTGGTGGAACGGGAGCTTCGTGCCCTGGATGTGCATCCCACAAATCTCCATCAACTGCAAGATGCTATCCTATCAATATGGGCCAACATTTCTAAAAAATGCTTTCAGCACCTTATTGAATCAATGCCCTGTAGAATTAAGGCAGTTCTGAAGGTGAAAGTGGGTCAAACACAGTAGCAGTATGGTGTTCCTAATAATCCTTTAGGTGAGTGTATGTTTCAAGTACTTGGAAAAGTATTTCCTACTTTGTATTCCTACACAGTATTTACAGTATATTACTATTTGTTTGGCAGAACTGAAAGATTACAAACACAAGGTGGTCAGGAACGTCTTCTGTCTCCTGAACTGGAAAATGAAATCATGAACATGGTTCTAGAAAATAATACCATAACATTATACAAAGAAAAATACTAGAAAACCATGAGATATTTCAAAATAATGATTGGGTAAGCTTATCAACACAGGGTGAGCATCCGGTTTGGCAAATTGACGCAAATGAGGAAGTGCCTTAAACCTGCATTCTATCTGAATTCCAGCTTGGGTGATACGTCTGGTTGCAAAAGAGCTCGGTTTCTGTAATGTCTATGAGAATGAGAGACATAATATACTTGATTTACTGAGGTAATAATCATTTTCATAATGAGTATATGATCTCAATCACTAGATTTAAGCCTTCTGCAATTTATCATGATGTTCATTTTTTTAATTATGGTCTCGTTGATTTTAAAATTGGCGATAAAGCAAAGGGCCGTTTAGGGCGTGGTTATGGCGTTCGGTTGAACGACAAGACACTCAAAAGTGTTGGCAGTTCAGTTTTTCCGGTAAGTAATGTAAAATTTTGTTTTACATTTTGTTTTAATACTGTTTTTCGTTAGCATCCCAATTATTGTAAGTTAGCTAGCTAGATTACTCCTCCCTCTCGTCTAATATCGTCTCATCCGCAACCAAGATGTCTGCCCTATAACGGCAAATTCGATGAATGTCTATTCATATGATGGTTTGTGTCATTTGAAAACAAAATACCATTTTGATTGAAAATAACATTGTTTTGAATGTAAAGTTTCATTTTGCAGGAGAATTTAGAGGTTTTGTCCATTTTTTTATTTGTGTGTAGAGTTCTGAGGGTATGAGGCATGCTTTCAGAAAATGTGTTTAGCCAATCGAGAAAAAATATAATTACTTCTTAATCGCCCAAGCAAAAATTCCAAAAGTAAGAGTGGCTAGCGATTCAGGCACTGGAACCAGTCAAATACTTTTTTAACGATCTGAAACGCAAGTATCAAACGTGAAACGCAAGTCACATTGTGGGAGGGTCCCGGGCGCTGTTGCTATTTTTCCGGCGGGATAAATGACTCTTGCGCCCGACGCAAATCTAAAATGAGTAGGTCTGAATTAGCTTCATTAATCATAGCTGTGGTTTGGGCGTAACGTGCAATAAACCAATCAGAGAGTCATCTCACATTCCCTTTAAGAGCAGGCACGCTTGTTCCATGGCGGATTGCTATTATAACGGCGGATTGCTATTGATTTGTCTTTCTTAACAAAATGTAAATAAAGAAATGTCACAAGACATACTTTCCGATGATTTGGACTCACTCTGACTGAATCAACAGATTAAGAATTCATGGTAATATTTTTGCAATGTAGTCTAACATTAGACCGAGATTACTTTGCTTACCTCACTCTTCTGTCAAATAAGCTCTCCTCTCCCGTTCTGCATTTCTGGGCATTTGGGTTGTCAACATCACGTCTCCTTAAGTCCTCTAATATTTCCTCATTTATGTCATCAACACATCCATGATTCATAGAAATGTTGCGTAAAACACAACAAGCCACAAAGAATGCTGCGACTTGAGTAGTATACCTGTTCTATCCAAACACCTGACGCGCATTCTCAGTGTGCCAAATAATTGTTCAATTAGGCTATACTGAGTGTTTGTGTGGGTTTTCGATTAAACAGCATTTCACGCACTTACTGGCATCATGAATTGTGTCATCATTAACCTTGTCTTTAACGGATAGCCGTTGTCCCCTTCACAGCCACCCATCCAAGGGGGGATTCCTCATGGCAAAATTGCCATAAATGAGTCATGGCTCGAGCCAGATTAATTCGCAAAGACATGGGTGATTTTACTATTAGCATTGCAAATTACGTGTATGTTGATTGAATGGTTTCCCTTGAGGTTGATGTATATCTGTGCAAATAATCATTCAGAATAATATGGGTAAATGTGTACACTAGATGTTTACCTATTTTTTCACATTTCGGACACCACAATGATTTCCCTCGTGTGATAATATTTTTCCTTTTAATTATGTATTGCAATAATAAACAACTGCTGCATTTGTGTAAATGAGAGGAGCAAAGTGTATGCGCATTGTGCACACGTTACATTATGGTTAAGCATGTGCCCTTAAAATAGCATATGAATAACACGCCACTGACTTTTAACCAGGTTTTTCCTGGTCAGTGGCGGAATTGTTTTCAGGAACTGTAAGATAGCACCAGGGAACGTTTGCGCCAGAACACGCCTCTTCTTTTCGCTGAACCGCCCAACGAACGCAAGTTCATTCCCTAATTAACCGACGCGCGTCTGTGGAAGGAAAAGTCCCAAATGCGTTGGGTGCAAGATAGGAATGATACATGCGTTTGTGTAAAAAGTCAATTGTGCTGGGTGTAAGATAGGGCCCTATACCTTTTTGTGTCTTATTTTCAGATATCTTTACGAAGTCAACTTATCTCAGTGCACTGGCAGATAATTTGCTTACTTTAAGCATATTTCATTTTAATTTACGTACTTATTGTCTTGTTTTTGAAGGTGTGTTTTGCAGTGTATTGTAAGGTGAGTGGTGGAGTCTACCTGCCAGCTGTAAGACTTTGTAAAAAAGTGTTTGCATGATATAGGAACCAATCTAGTTAGACTATCTGCTAGAATTCTCTTAGAAGGATTTTTTATTTGGTTGATATTGTTCCAAATGATGATTAGAAAATCATAAATAACTGAGTAGGGCAACTATTGAGGTAAATCTGCATTTTGAGACAAAACAACAGACCATATCAAAACTACATTATTAAAATAAAAACGTTCAATACAAAAATGGGGTTAATCAGGGAAAAGCCCTCCTGTTCTGATGTCGTTCTCTTATTTGTTCATTTTCTTTACCTGCAAACACTACATTGCATTAGCCAACTGCATTGCATGAAATAAATGCAAAATTTGTCCACCTTTCGGCAAGTACTGTACACATTTTCTTTTAGTTTTGCTAGAGTACTCAAGCACTTAATTACTGGAAGCTCTTCCCAGTGTATATTGTGATATTTACCGATATCGATTGATATGAGAAAAAATATCATAATACGTTTTTTGCCATATCACCCAGCGCTGTGAGTGTGTGTGTGTGTGTGTGTGTGTGAGAGACAAACATGTTTCCTAAAGAGGCTGTTTGGCATGAAGACTGTATGTGTGCCGAGCTGTTAAGACCCAGGCACCATTGCTGATAGGGTTGGGGGGGCCTGACTCTAGGCTGTGTTTTCCCCATGTGGCCTGATACTATTCTGGGTCTGTGGATTTAGTCTGGCAAAGAGTGCGGGTCATTAACGCTTACAGACCCATGGTCACCTTGTCTGGAAGGGAACACGTCTGCGGGTTTTTGTGTCTCAGCGGCATGAGTTGTTATGCAAGCGCTGTGTGTGTGACTTACCTGGCAACAAGCGCACACCATTTCATCACACAAGTCCATGGCTTCAGTCTGCTTGTCTGAGAGGGTGTGTGTGAGGTTGTGTGTGATCTGTTAATGAAGGTAGACATTTGTGCGAAGGTGCGTGCATGTTTCTCCACCGGGTGACAGGTACGGTGAGATGGCATGATGACAGGGGGGCATCTCTTGGTTAATGAGTCGTAGCGGGTGGCGTTGTTAGTTGCCGTTAGCAGGCAGTCTTTTTTGAGCACTGATGTTTGTGTGTGTCAGGGTGGCAGAGGGTGTGTTTTTATTTGTGACACCTCGGGAGAGCTGTGTGTATGTGTGTGTGTGTGTGTGTCAGAGAGTGGATGTTGAATGTGTGTGTATGTGTTGTGTACATATCATACAGATGTTGGTTTGTGTGTGTAATAATATTAATATCAGAGAGGATTGTGTTTATATGTCTACTGTATATCAGAGAGGAGTGTGTTTATTTGTCTTTATCAGAGAGGAGTGTGTTTATATGTCTTTATCAGAGAGGAGTGTGTTTGTCTATATCAGAGAGGAGTGTGTTTATATGTCTATATCAGATAGGAGTGTGTTTATATGTCTTTATCAGAGAGGAGTGTGTTTGTCTATATCAGAGAGGAGTGTGTTTATATGTCTATATCAGATAGGAGTGTGTTTATATGTCTATATCAGAGAGGAGTGTGTTTATATGTCTATATCAGAGAGGAGTGTGTTTATTTGTCTTTATCAGAGAGGAGTGTGTTTATATGTCTATATGAGAGAGGAATGTGTTTATATGTCTATATCAGAGAGGAATGTGTTTATATGTCTATATCAG
>JACXGM010019149.1:0-10645 GCA_016801145.1 Umbra pygmaea
TAGAAAGATTTCATAATTATGTGAAGCATCACAGTACAGTAGAAATTTACATGGCCAATAGAAACCCCATATGGCTTTGGTTAAAAGATAGATGGACAGTGTTGGGTGTGGATGAGGGGTGGATCAAGTGAAACTGGGTTCTGTAAAATGCACAAGATTTGTAAATATTGTAAAATAACACAAAATGTATAAGCTAGAGATAAATATTAAAATGGCACAATGTAATTGGTCTCAACTTTTGGTCAAGGGTAATTAGAGGTTAGGATGGGTGTAAAATATAGAAAGCAATAATATAAAACAAAAAAAGTGGGATTGGAAATGATGCACATTTTAGAACAAAGACAACCATGTTGTCAAATACTGTAGCTGACCTTCCCCCCCCCCAAAAAAAGAACTTAAACATAAGTATCTGTTAGGAATACGTTTAGCACAGAATAACTAGCAAACAAACAAACGTTCTTGACGCATAACAATAAACAGGTGTTTCTCCTCTCCTCATCAGCCGAGGCGCGGGAAGAAACCCGGCTCTTAATAAATTGGGGAACTGGAACAAGGAACGGGACATGGAATACCACCAGCCCTAACAGGTCAAGAGGAAATGTCCGATGAGAAATACTGGGCTGATGATTGTTCTGAGGAAGAGAATTATTTGGTAATGGAGCCAGATTTTCTCTATTTTCCTCTGGTCCCTGATTCACCCAAAGCAATGTCCACAGTTCCTACTTCTCCTGTTAAAGCCACTACTATTCCAGGAAGAGCTTCTATTCCCCCAGGTCAACAGCTTTAGGAAAGCAAATAAATATTGTAGACTACTGGATCTGCATTCTCCAATCAGAAAACTATTTTCACAGTATGTAAAAGTAGAGTTTTACTTTGCGGGACAAAAATGGGTAACGAACAATGTTTTTAAGTCGTCATACAATACACTGTAACCTCTGAAAGCCGCTCCCAGCAGTGTGGTGTAGCGAGCTAGACTATTTGTAATAACTGTGAAATTTTTCAGTGTGAAGAGTTGCAAGTTCTCACAAATGTCTACTGTAGGTAATTAAAGATATATTTTTATCTGTCACCCTTTGTGCTGACCAGACCAGACTGAGATCATGAAGAAGTTTGCACCGAAAAGTGAATAAATAATTTTCTTAGAAAGGTGACACTTAATCTCCCCTCGGCCGAACCTACTCTGATGGCCAATTAATTCAACCATATATCTCAGAATTTCTCCCAAATTACGTTCTCAGGAAACTATTTCGATAACCTAAATTATATTATAATACATATTTATAACCAACATATTTAGATTTTTTTACTTTTGAACTGCACGTTTTGTTATTAGGCTATATTTGTAATTCTATTATGTTGTCCCTGTACATTTCGTTTAGCGGATTTATGCGAGTACATTCCACACATTCCATACATTCCAAAGCATTCAAAATTATATTGCAACATTCACAGTTAAGGTTAGGCATGAGGTTACTAATGGTTATGGTTAGGCATGAGGTTACTAATGGTTAAGGTTAGGCATTAGGTTACTAACGGTTAAAGTTAGGCATGACGAAACTAACAGTTAAGGTGGGAAATGACGTTACTGAAGTTAAGGTTAGGATTAAGGTTAGGGTTAACATTACAAAAACCGACAATCGTCTGTCTGCATGACGCATGCAATGTAGAACAAAACACACACAAAGTGCCGATCTGTATTTGAACTTGCGAACACTGGCATGCTAGTCGCAGATTTATATGCCCATCCACCATCCCCGACCTCCACCCTAGCAAAAACTACGCTATTTACATGTTACGTCATGATTTTCATATGTTCATATTTTACTTTATTCAAGTGTTCAATTTATAAAAATTGAAATATGAATAAATATTGGCAAATTTATTAAAAAAGAAAAACTGAAATATCACTTGGTCATAAGTATTCAGACCCTTTGGGTAGAATAACCTTTTTGAGCTAGTACAGCCATGAGTCTTCTTGGGAATGATGCAACAAGTCTTTTTACAACTGGATTTGGGGATCATCTGCCATTCTTCCTTGCAGATCCTCTCCAGTTCTATCAGGTTGGATGGTGAACGTTGATGGACAGCCATTTTCAGGTCTCTCCAAAGATGCTCAATTGGGATTAGGTCTGGGCCCTGGCTGGGCCAGTCAAGAATGGTCACAGAGTTGTTCCGAAGCCATTCCTTCGTTATTTTAGCTGTGTGCTTATGGGTCATTGTCTTGTTGGAAGGTGAACCTTCGGCCCAGTCTGAGGTCCTGAGCACTCTGGATTAGGTTTTCTTCCAGGATGTCTCTGTACTTGGCTACATTCATTTTTCCTTCAATTGCAACCAGTCGTCCTGTCCCTGCAGCTGAAAAACAGCCCCATAACATGATGCTGCCACCACCATGTTTCACTGTTGGGATTGTATTGGGCAGGTGATGAGCAGTGTCTGGTTTTCTCCACACATAACGCTTGAATTGTTGTAAATTCATGCATTATCCTATTGATTGCACATAATCCTTCCGTCAAGAGTGACAGGATTAAGTAAAAGTTTAAAGACAACAGCCCTGGACAAAAAAGATGGATGATATGAGTAATGTTGTTTCAGTGAAATGAATGTGTAAAGTGTTTTTTCATCCCGTCCCGCAATAGACTTGATGTTATTACGTAATCGCAAATGTCGTAATTACGTTTGAGCATAAAAGAATCGGTGATCCGGTATATTGAACCATTTTCTGTGTAACGTCCAGCCCAGGGTGGGCTGGTGTACATTGAATTGAGAATGAACTCTAAATTCAGTATTGTCGTTTTATGTTTATATTTGTGTTTTTCATTCAATGCTATGCATGGTGGTTCTTTTCCATTTTAATAGGTATGGGTCCCTTTAAGTCTGACATCTCTCTCCCAGTCTGTTCTCGCAAGGTTGTACTTGTTCCGGTAGATTCTGATTATTAACAATAGCCAGCCGGCTTCGCTTAGCTAGTTAGCGTAATTCTACTTAAGATGGACAGACAGAGAGAGATGTCGGACATTGAAAGACATAACGTTATCTGATTCTCTGTGGCAAGAAAAGACATTTGTTTAAGTTATGGTTGTTTAATGGTAAGTGTTGACATTGGGATATTGTGTTCCATCAATCCATAGGATCGGTAATGTAAGTAGACAGATGTATGAGTGGTTAGAGATAATTGTGTATGTTATTGATGTTAAGCCAAAGCTTTCTATGCCGCTATAGAGCATAGTATATCTGTGTGTCTATGAAGCATAAGTATTAGTTAATCATCCACCGTTGTGCACTCGCCACTTCGTTCTATATCTTTAACCTACGATTTCCATTAAACAACCAACAACATCTGCTGCCCATCTCTCCACCAACACGAACATTACACACTGTCTGAAAGAACCGGTTTGCGGAAAAGAAGCAAACTTATCATCACTATTTCTTTCGCGAACTGGACATCACTAGTACTGTGTAGTGTGCATTCCTGAATCCTTTGTGAAAAGTTGTACCTAAAAAAATTGTAACGAATTACAATGTTTTTAAGTAAAAAAAACTGGCAAAAAAAGATTTTGATACATTGTAAAGGACATGAAGGGGTCTACCTCTCTTTTTCTGGGGTTAAAGTTGATTTTACAGATCAAGTAAAAGTTCTTGGTACAGTGTAAAGGACATGAAGGGGCCTACCTCTCTTCTTCTGTGGTTAAAGTTGATGTTACAGATCAAGTAAAGGTTATTGATACAGTGTAAAGGACATGAAGGGGCCTACCTCTCTTCTTCTGGGGTTAAAGTTGATTTTACAGATCAAGTAAAGGTTCTTGATACAGAGTCAGGGATATCAAGGGACCTACCTCTCCTCTTCTTCTTGGTTTTGATTGCCACCTGTCCGTAGGTCACCTCCCCAGGTCTAGCTGCAGCGCCACCTACTGGTCACACAGATTGATTTAGACTTGCGCTACAATGTTTTCCATATTCCCTGATCTTGTTCTTCCATTCATCACAAAGACACAAATCATTATCATTATAGATGATCATAGGAGTAGCTGGGATTTAAATGATCAGATAAAATTGTCCCTCAAATTTCTTTCTAAGTTTATCCATGATTTTCTTTCATGGGACCCAGAAATAATGTGTACACTCCAGCTATCACACAGCTCTGGAAAAAATTAAGAGAACACTGCAAGTTTTTCTTAAATCAACCCCATTGAAAACCTCATATTATATTTGAGGAAATATCAAATATTATATTTGATCACGAGGAAGATGGATGGTCAAAAGCCATTAAAAAAGCTGAGCTGTTTGCATTTGTGTGCCAGGTGCAGAATGTCCAGATGCGTGAACGCTGTGATTTAAAATCAGATAAATTCCACCAAATATTGATTTCTGAACTATTCCTAAGTGATGATTTTGCAGTGGTCTCTTATTTTTCTCTAGAGCTTTAGGAACAAGTCCTCTTCAAGGCTGATTGTTAATTATTCCCCTGATGGTGGAAATGGGCATTTTCAATCATTCAGCTATTTTATAGCCATTTACTTTGGTTGCACATCATTTCTGCATTCTCAAGTCTTTCTCATAGTGATGCCTGACTATGGCAATTTGGCCTGTGTGCCACCTCATACTTGTACCCCATTGGAACAGGAATTTTTGGCTAGATGCTGTTCTTACTCATTTAGGTAAACTGATAATATAAAATGAGTGGGAATGTACCTAAGTTAGATTTCATTCTGTCACGATATAGGAGGACATCTATGTTTCGTGGCATATTTGTGATTTTGTATGTTTGTGTTCTGGGTCATGCGCCTACCTCTGGACGCTGGGAGAGTATTAGGCACTTGGTTACTCATTACGCATGACTGGGGTTCTGGGTAAATACCCACACCGGCGTCTAATGAGTAATCAAGATGCCTATTTTATCCCAGTGTTCTGGAACGGTCTGCGTGTGTTATTGTGACTTCCAGTCCTGTCATTATTGGTTTATGGAAGCAGGGGAGTAGAACGTTATGGAACGAGAGGAGCTATAGTATTCGCTGTAAGGTACATTATTGATTGAGCCTTCACCTCGTATAGTGTTGTACATAATGTCCACTGTCTTGTTAGCCAGGCGTACATGTGTATATGGTCCCGCATCCGATGCCGCAATAAGAGCATCGTAGCCATATACATATAGTTGTGCAGCTACAGGACCAGTGTTACCGGCTCTGGCTTTAAGCATAATGTACCTCCTAAAGGTGTTCTAAAATAAAATCTAAGAACACAACCTCCCTGCATTCTGGTCTCCAATCCCTTCCAATAACACCAACAACCGATTGTGACACATTCATAAGAATTCCTGGGTGTTTTTATTTTTTCCTCTGTATTTTATGTGTAACTTTATATCGTCTTGCACCTCTGCACTTTTATCATGGCCAGGTCGCCATTTCAAAAGAGAAACCATTCCCAATGTGCTCACCTGATTAAATAATAAAGATTAAATACAAAAATGTAAAATACAATTGTGCCACACATGATTTATTTCTATATAATTTATTTGTTTAATTATTTATATTAGCAGTGGGCACTGTATGAGTGTCTAATGTAATATTATCATTATAAACTTAACTCACATCCTCTCACTTTCAACTTTTCTGCAAACTGAACATCTGTAAATATTTGTATGAACATACAAAGATTCAACAACTAAGACACACACTGAACAAGTTCCACAGACATGTGACTAACAGAAATGGAGTAATGTGTCCCTGAAAAAGGGGGGTTTCAAATCAAAAGTAACAGTCAGTATCTGGCCACCAGCTGTATTAAGTACTGCAGTGCATCTCCTCCTCATTGACTGCACCATATTTGCCAGTTCTGGCTGTGAATTGTTACTCCACTCTTCCACCAAGGCACCTGCAAGTTCCTGGACATTTCTGGGGGGAAGCCCTTCACCCTCCAATCCAAAAGGTCCAGACATGTTCAATGGGATTGAAATCCGGGTCCTTCACTGGCCATGGCAGAACACTGACATTCCTGTATTACAGGAAATCACGGACAGAACTAGCAGTATGGCTGGTGGCATTGTCATGCTGGAGGGTCATGTCAGGATGAGTCTGCAGAAGGTTAAGACATGAGAGAGGAGGATGTCTTCCCTGTAATGCACAGTGTTGAGATCACCTGCAATGACAACAAGATCAGTCCGATGATGCTGAGACACTATTGAACTCCAAATCGATCCCGCTCCAGAGTACAGGCCTCAATGTAACGTTCATTCTTTTTGACGTAACCCATGAGTCTGACCATCACCACTGGTGAGACCAAAACTGTGCCTGTCCTGTCAGGTCCAACGAAGGACTTTCCCCCCAAGTGAGTCAACGCACCTCTTTGTGGTATGGCACATCTTCATACTCAGAATTCACCTCCTCAAGAAATCACTCAAACTGACAGTTGTTCAAACCCTTAGCCCTGATAAAGTTAACTGCTTTTGTTACAGTGTTCATTATATGTTCCATCTTAGGTACTTTACCGCAAAGCGCCTCCTGGTTTATTATGCAGTGGTTTGTTTTCAGCTCTCTGGGATAATACTCAAAAACCCATCCACTCTTCTCACTGCACGTAGCAGGTGCCCCATCCATGTCAGTCCGCTAAGTTTATCCCTTGTCAATTTAATTTAATTCACATATTTTTCTACTTGTTTTTTCGACTCTTTGATCCGGTAGAGTCATGCATTGTTTTTATGCTAAAAAAATGTGTGATGTGTGCAGTGCAGACTGGAGCCATAGGGATCTTTGAGCAGAAGAATAGGGAAGAAAGAATGCAGCTATTTGTGTGTATTTAGGACTGAGACACATACTATACATCATGGTCAATGTTACATGATATAATACTATAATACCCACCGTTTTTGCATGCTCACTGTAGCCATTTCTGGGTTTTTGGCTGAGTAACTGTGAAATCAGAAGTCTATAAATAACCGCAAGAGCTGACAGGGATAAAGAACAAGAACTCAGCTGAATCACTTTCCAGAAATAACCTACACTAAACTAATCAAAGACGGTGGTTTCAGGTTCTAAAAAGTTCCAACTCTTTTGAGAACCGTTTGTTCTCTGATCCTCTCTGTTGCTAATGGTTGTCCTAGAAATCGCTGAGGGTGATTTTCTTAAGAAGTTTGTGATGTACTGTGCCTAGATAAATTAACAGAAATACAGTGGCAGAACGTGTGGATGAGCTAGCCATCAATCTTCATCATAGCGTACTGACTTGCTGTTGACGAGAGTACCGATGCTACAGTCACTGCTCAGTTGTCAATTTTCATCCATGGGCAGGATTCCAATTTATCCAAAACAGGAGATTTTAGTTCAAAATATTTATCTGCCAAGATGAAACTAGCATTTACTGCTGCATCACTCTGTGCTTTTGCTTTTGAAAACATTCTTTCCTTTCTTTAACTCTGCCAGTTTCTGTTGGCTCTGCTGTCTATCACAGTCCCCATATTTGTCACTGTGTTTTGTGTCATAATGCCGTCTTATGTTAAACTCTTTCATTACTACCAGAATCTCCTGACAAAAAAGACAGACTGGTTTTTGAGTAATGGAATGCCCAACAAGCTCATGTTTTATGTAGTGTATGTATTGTGGATGTCCTTATAGTCTTTGGGCAAGTCATGAAAATGTTATATTCTCTGTCTCTCTCACTGCTTTCTTCCTCATCTTCTGTGTCTTCTCATCTCCTTTGTTAGGATTCTTGAGGTGTCACCATGCTGGCAGTGATCTTGGATTCCAACAGTTCCCCTCAAGATAGACAAAGCACCATACTGTAGATGCCCGTCATGAAGATCTCCATGATGGCTTTTCTGCATACAGTTTTGGATAGGGTACAAACCCAAATTAGGCTGCCCCTAAACATGTCCCCTTGTCACTTTCACTGAGGGAAATTCCTGTGAAAACCAGATGCAGTAAATATATCCATCTTAAACGCTGGTGCAAATTTAAAAAAGCTATTCCCTGAGCCCTTAGCTTCAGTGAAAAATTTTTTTCACTGCAAGGGTAATATCACCCACAATAAATGCAAACTTTAGTCACATGTTCAACAGGAGTTAGTGGAAAGTGTCAAATTTAATGTGGACATGAACCAAATTGGCCAGACGTCTTGTGTGGTGATTTGTTAGTTATCGAACTTCATTGGGATTTAGCTAAGTTTTGGTCACTACTCTCCCATGCTTTGGCAAGATATCTTATACTGTAGGTACATTCAGATATGACAGAAAATGGTGTTAAAGAGCTGAGGTTTAAGGGGCTATTTACTTTTATTTTGGACTCTGGGACTGAAAAGACCAGTGTTTCACCTTTGGCAGGAGCTGTCTTCACTACGGCCAGGTTTATGTTTATGGTTAAGGATACTGTACAATTTGATATACTGTAGGCTGGTCTGCTCCAACATATATTTTATGTAATCCGTAAATTGTTCACTTTATTCTGCATTTTACAGTTGCATAATTTTTTATGCAATAAAAATGCTAAACAGTTATACAGTATACTAACTTCTACTCGCCTGAAGTCTATCAGTTCACCTACACATTTGTCAATGTTTGTTATTGTGAGTTAAACAATAATATAACAATTTGCCTGCTTTTTTATGTTGTCATCAAAATTAGTTATTGCAAAATACATGTATTTAAAGTGGTAACAGAGGTTTTAGTTTGACATATTTAACTAGTATTGAACAGGCTCTATTCAGTTTAACAACCTTGTAGTT
The DNA here is from genome assembly GCA_016801145.1 of Umbra pygmaea. Taxonomy (NCBI): domain Eukaryota; kingdom Metazoa; phylum Chordata; class Actinopteri; order Esociformes; family Umbridae; genus Umbra; species Umbra pygmaea. The sequence continues at coordinate 8,710 of JACXGM010019149.1, forward strand.
TTACTGTAAGTACCTTGGAAGTACCAGTGAAAAACGACATTAAATGCCCTTGTTACATGTAACTACAGTGCAACTACATGGTATTAGTCTCTACTTTAAAATACAGGCCTGATTCAGTGTAGTTACTGTGTATTTACTGGGTAACAGACAGCCTTGTTACCTGGTAGTTTCACTGTAAGAGTCGAGAAATTACCTTGAACTTACTATTGAAAACCCACTTGAAATTCCTTTTTGTACTTGGTAACTACAGTGTAGTTATGTGGTATTAAGATTGACTTTAAAATACAGGCCTGATTCAGTGTAGTTACTGTGTATTTACTGGGTAACTGACAGCCTTGTTACCTGGTAGTTTCACTGTAAGAGTCGAGTAGTTACCTTGGAACATACTATTGAAAACCCACTTGAAATTCCTTTTTGTACTTGGTAAAAACAGTGTAGTTATGTGGTATTAAGATTGACTTTAAAATACAGGCCTGATTCTGTGTAGTTACTCTGTAGTTACTGGATAACAGAAAGTGTAGTTACCTGGTAGTTTCACTGTAAGAGTCGAGTAGTTACCTTGAGGTTACTATTGAAAACCCACTTTAAATGCCTTTGGTACCTGGTAACTACAGTGTAAATAGATGGTAACATATTTTACCTTCGACTTGATACTTAGGTTCTTAAAGTTAGTACACAAGTGACAAGAAGAACTTCTCTACGACGTGAGGATTGCAGTAAGGTAAGTATTTTTTGTAATTTGGCAATATAGGATAAATTGCCACATGTTAACTGTTGTTTCTAAGTTGTTCCAAGAACCACACTCTGTATAATCTTGCTTTGCACACTTACCTAGTGCATCATTTAATACGCTTCTAAACAATTTAAGCCTGGACTTTTGGAAATTTTATTCTTTGAAAGTCACCATTCTCTACCTATAGTTAGTTTAAAAAAGTACCAGACACTCACTCCGTTTAGAAATTTAACTAGAATAGCACAGAAGGCCTTAATCAAAATATATATGTCAACTAATATTTATAAACAACAATAAACACTTCATTTGTCAGAAACTATTATCCATTATGAATCAGACCTGACACCTGAGACGCACCGAACGGCAAATATACACAATTGACTATAGTAGCTGGCTTAATAAGTCTTAATTCAATAAATACACTGAATCTCTCTATTCCTATATAAATAATTGAGCACTCGTGTGCTAATAAGCAGAATTCCTATTTCTGAGCGCTTGCAAACGCTTTTTGTCGAAACCAGCATTCCGTCCAATAGGAATTCAGCTTTTTATGAATGGAGCACTTACAGATGAGGACAAGACGGATCTGAGACTCAGCATACATTTCTTTAAACAATTATAGAACTCATAACAGACGCTGATTTACTGTGGCTTTATTCATAGCCCACATTACGTCATTCAATCCTATTAAAATAAAAAACAAGACTTAAATAGTGACCGCGTACCGTACCTATTTGCGACTGCACTTACCTTGTTACTACGTAGTTACCTAGGTAGATTTATAGTAGGTACATCCTTAATTCCTATTAAAACCGAAGTAGTTACCTGGGTAGATTTATGGTAGGTACATCCTTAATTCACATTAAAACCGATATAGTTACCTTGGTAGATTTATAGTAGGTACATCCTTAATTCCTATTAAAACCGAAGTAGTTACCCTGGTAGATTTATAGTAGGTACATCCTTAATTCCTATTAAAACCGAAGTAGTTACAATGTATCTGCCGAGTACTTACCGTCTTGTTATCGCGTAGATAGATACCCGGTTACTACCGTGTAACTAGCGGCCTGTATTTTAAAGCGTTACCGAATTACTTTTTATTGACGGACAATATTAATCTTTCCTTTTTTTAAACGAAATTAGATATACTACATTGAACATATGGATAGTATACATTTAACCTACATCTACAGTGTATGCATT
>JACXGM010019150.1:0-18565 GCA_016801145.1 Umbra pygmaea
GATAAAAGTAGCAGTTTATAAACTGACATGAGAAAGGATGATCCGATGATAGTGTAAATTCCCACTGATTCTTGCATACTCTCTACATGGCGTTAGTAGTTTTAAGGGGTAGGATTTGGTATACATATTCAGGGGAGCGCAAGGACAGGTGGTATTTGTGATGTTGTGGTGGGCCGGTCTGGGCCAAAATGCCAGGGCCTATATTTGGTCCCAGTCCACCCCTGCTCCTCCCCCTTGTCTAAAATCGTCACATCCACAATTAAGATCTCTGAGCCCATAACGGCAAATCAGCTCTTCACAAACCAATGGGTGACGTCACACATGGCTCCATCCAGTAAATATACAATCTATAAACCTTTCCCCCATAAAAAGATTTGCCGTGGTTATTTCCATAGACTACTGTATGCAGCAACATTGATCGGCCATAACCTGACACCACTACTTTGTCTGCTCAGCAACAGTTCAAGAGTCCAAGAGTTATCGCGCATGTGCATAGGTAACTAAGCAACAGTGTAGACACCCACGAAATCAAAGAGGACCTGGAATAGCGTACAGATGGAGCTTGGAGTTAGAACAGATGGTATTAAAGAAAATGGTTCGAGTTTTTGCCTTTCCGAATTGCAGCAACCAGAGATATTCCGAGATATTTGTGATTGAGCTTTCACCGTCTACCCCTCCGCAACCAGGAAATTTTACCGTTGTGGCTGGTTGCACTTCAGCTTGATGTGCAAACTCCCTTGCGAATATTACGTGAGAGAGATTACCGTGTTTGCAGCGAACATTTTGATGAGGACGAATTCACAGAAATGAGTGTCAAGTCCCGCTATCTGAAGGCAAATGCCATTCCAAAAGCGAAAAGACCAGCTGCAGACAAATTGGAGGTACCGTCTTTATGATTTATACTTTATGATTTATACTACTGCTGAAATAATAATACTCACAGCTTTTTTTCCTGCATTACTTTTGTAACGGGTTACTCCCAACACTGATTATGATAGATAACTGCATCCTCAATATTACTGTTTTAGCCATTGAGTCTGAATACAATGTTCTTTCTCCTTACCTCCTTCCTAATTTGTATATAACTACTCACCACTTCACCTGATAGCTGATGTGGTGAGTGTTCAGGTGCAAAATGGCTACCGTGCATGACCCACATTGGTGGTGGATGAGGTGGGCTTTGTGTTCCTTGAAAAACGCTATATAAGTTAAACTAATTATTATTATTATGTATTTAGGGGACAACAGCTAGGGACATAGAGACAGAATTAGCTGCAGTCCCACAGTAAAATCCCAAGAAGGCATCAAGCAAATCTGGTCAGCCCTCCAGTTTCTAAATAGTTATTTCAAGTCCACAGACAACAACCCGACAACAACCCGATAAACAACCCGACAACAACCCGACAACAACCCGACAACAACGTGCAAAGCCTTCATCATCTGGCATATATCTCGCACTCCTTCCTTTATGGCAACAAACAGTAGGTTTATTTAATTATGTAACCTTATTGAATGTGAATTTTCCATTACAAACATTTTCCTATCTTGTAATTTCTAGGTTGTTTATATTATTTCATGTTGTGAGTTGAAGGACCAGGGTGCCACTGCATCTAGCCCATCCTTCAATGTTCCCCACAGCCAGTGGACATCTGTCTCAAGTGAGGTGAATACATTTTCTTTTTGGTCTTCATATTACAGTTAGCTTAGACGAGATAATCCTTACAAACGTCATAATGATGTTGGAACTATAAAAGGACATCTGAGACATCATTGGAGTGTCATCTTTTTTTGTGAATTGTAGGACCTAAGTGCTTCTGCATCTAGTGAATATTTGACTGTCCCCTGCAGTGAAGTAGATGTCACAAGTGAGAGGAATGTATTTCGTTGATGTCTTTGCACAGCTTTCAGCTACATATGTCCTAATAATGCTTATAAAACGGGTCCTGTGATATCTGCAATTTGATTGGCTAAAATTGCATTCTAAGCCTATGACAATTCCCTGATATCCGCACTGTAGAATGCTGCCTTTTCACTGAAGTGCTTAGTATGTAATCAAAAAGTATCACTATGCCCCCGTGAGGAGCTGAACAAAATAAAAAACATGGCGGACAATTCCTCTCGCTTCAAATCTCAACACCAACTTCCAAATAAGACCATCTAAAAAATAAACACGATTTTAACATTCACTTACCACAAAAAGATTGTCACTGATGTAGACATGCTAACCAGCCACAGGTTTTAGGTAATCTAATCTTTTTTGTAATAAAGTGTGTTTTCGTGACGAAGTGATAGCTAGCTAGTGGCTGTCATGTTAATACCGGTCAAGTGGCTGGTTCGTTAGCCTAATGTCTGACCTACCACTCACATTACTGTACACACACTAATTTTTCCTCATATCAGTGTGTGGGTTGTTTATCCATCTAACCCTAGACGCCTTTCTTCATATTTTAAAATATCAAGAAATAGCCTTCAGTTGACATCTTTATTATAAAAAAGAGGAATTACGATAGACTACCCGTTCTACCGGCGTAATTAAGATAGGCTACTTCTCTATGAAAACGGTTATTTGAATCAGTCTTACAAGTTGCCTGAAATTATTGTTCTGCCTATGTTTTATATATATTTTCAGTAAATTGTTGAGGCATATACCCAGCTAGCCAGAAGTGTCGGCCCAAATCCGGCCCACATCTCTGCTTTCAGCCTCGTGGCTTTCTACACTGCTGAGGTGGGCGGTTATTCCCTGGCAACGCACAGTCTGTCGTGTGTTAATGCTTACTTGATGTTGTATGTATAACTGAAAAAATAGGATCCACCTTAGAGTTGTAGATATTCTCCTCTGACCTCCAGTTAGTTTTGTGAATTGTATGAGCAGGATGCTGCTGTGTGTACTCCATCTTTGACTGCTCCCCATACAGCCAGTGTGGATGTGTCCAATATCTGTCTTTAAAGTTTTTCTAAACTGCCAGCTTTGTCTTGATAATACATATTACATTCAAATTAAAATGTATGTAAATTTTCAAATAGGGAGGCACAGAACCATCTGATGTGTTGGAGATGAGCACAAGCCTTGGAGAAATGGCTTTACAGGACACGTCTGACACCAGTTATGTACACGCCGAACGACACCCCCACTCTGGAAGTGTTTTATGCAGTTATGCTAAAGTATGCAGAGAAATGACTTGCACTTTTGTTATGACAGCATGAGGGCTCGCACACAACTTGCCGTAATGGATCACAACATTAACCTCGGCAGACCACTGGCTACAACACAACAAGATATGGTATAAGACAATGTTCCTGATTTCAATGTGATTAGTTGATGACTAGAATGTAGTTAAGGACTGTAATATGGTAATGTTTAGGACCATAACAAATGTGTTTTATAGGCTAGCAGTGTTGTGTTTTTATAAGCATTTACTTATCAAATAAATGTACTCAGATTCCTAGGGAATGTACAGGTAAAAAGTGGTGCCAGCTTGTCTGGCCATCTTCTATATGCTAAATCTCCCTTCCACCTCCCACTGAGACAAAGGCCTCAGACAACCTGTGTCTGTATTGTTCTCGCTGGTCTAGGCTTACAAGACATTGCATTTCAATAGACATCCTGCATTCTCTATTCAAATTGACTATGTCAGCCACAATGCTACCAAAGAACCACTCTACATTTACAGTGAACAATTTGTCAATATTGTATATATAAGACACATTAATCAATTCCAAAGTAACTTATTCTTTGGGGGCATTCTTTTCCCATAATTCAAAGCTCTTCAGGAAGACCAAACAATATAGATTAAACTTTATAGAAACATAAGAAACACTTCAAGACATCATTTTTATTAATTCGATCCTGACTGAATGCATTTTGCATTTCTTATATATGAATCTCAATGCAATGAACAGAATTCTCTGTTCCTCATTATTTCGATAATTTATTGCATTTTCCTCAAACCTATTTCTACACAGGTGTGTACTTTCTACATATTTTATTGATTATCACTTTGTAGTAAATCATTTATCCTATAGCAGTTACTTGTAGTATATAGAGGAACAAGTCTGCCAAAATAAGAAATAAATATATAAATAAATAAATGCTCAAAAAATAAGGAAGGGCGATATTTGGTTAGTTCACTAATGAAGTGGCACATCTATTTATACAATATGAGAGACTCACGAAAGGCTGTTGTACTCACTCATTAGATAGCTGGCAATCAGGTATAAAAAAAACGCTTCAAGAACATCGAAAACAATGTCCGTTATCTGGGAATCCATCCAGACCAGGCTATATGAGATCCCATTCATTACAGCACAGGCTTTCTTCCTCGGTGGCTTTTGCGATACAGTATCCACAAGAGCATCACCAAGTCCCTGCACTTCGTAGCCTTGAGGCAGAAGCCTCTGCCTACTCCACTTATGCAGTGGGCCAAGTCTGTCTATCTCGTTTAGTTTTTGATTTGATAGTTACCTAGCAGCTGCCTGGCTCATTTTTTTTATTTGGCTGTATGAATAATTCACAAAAAGATTACAGATTGTTTCCAACGCCAATTGTTGCACATTAAAGTATAACAATCGATTTAATTTTGCTAGCTGATCACAAACATTTGCCGGAGTGAGATCCAATCAATGCTTGAGTTGTTACCTTGTTGAATTGATTTGGCCAATCACGTTATTCGTTGAACCAGCGTAATTCTGAATCTGAAGCCATGAGTCTACAACCGTACAACCCAACCTGGAGAGACCGGTGTATCTTGGCAAGACAACATCAAGGTAAGAGTTGTTCTACAATGATTATACACCCCTATATCTTAATGCTTTAATACTTTGTCGTGAAAATATGTGTTGTCTATGAAACTAGTAGCCATGAAATAATTTTGGTAGTGGAGCAGTAAAGCTAGGTCTGACGTTATGTTGCTTAGGCTAATCCAAAATAATAATTTGGTGCATGCACAATGAACTAAGCAAAGAGTATTAAAATACTGGATAATTACGGGAAGATATTTAAATGGGAAGACAGTGGGAAATAAGTCTAAACAAGGAAGAATCACAGGGAAATGGGAGGGTTGATATGCATGTGCAGGTTGATTACAGCAAGCTACCTAGGCTACAAGTAAGCTAAATAAAGTGCAAAACAAACCAAAGAAATGATTTCAAATCAACTTTATAGTGGTAGTCATGGAGTTATTTAAGCCAATTATGGTCAATTGTCACAGTTTATACAATGACAATTCTGTGGATGGTAGCAAGTGCAGTTCCCTGCATTCCTCTGGAATGTGTTGCAGTGCTCTTGATTGGATAGGTGTGCACTCCTTTCCCTGTCTGGAAATACAGGTGAGCTCCGATGTCATTGTAGAAAGTGAGGGCCAGTACAAACACATCAGTGTCAGGACTTCTGATAATAATATGCCAGCTGTAATCAGCAGCATGAGCACAGTATAGCAGTAGTCTGGTGTCTGCTTCTTCCTGTGTCATGAACAGTGCTGGCATTGGCAAGGCTTCCAAGTCAGTTTTATTTGGGGTTTTTTAAGAGCATGGGATTCTCCTCCATGTGCAATGATCACAGTCAGGTGGTCCTCAATCATGTGTATTTTCAAAGTTTTTCTTCTTTTTTCTGACTGTCAATAACATACTGATTCTTCTTGCATATTAGGCATCCAGCTAGAAGTACAGTGTCTTGCGAAAGTATTTGGCCCCCTTGAACTTTTCGACCTTTTTCCACATTTCAGGCTTCAAACATAAAGATATGAAAATTGTAAAGTATCAACAACAAGTGAGACACAATCACGAAATTTATTGGATATTTCAAACTTTTTTAACAAATAAAAAACTGAAAAATTGGGCGTGCAAAGTAAGACAAATCTCCGTCCCATTCTCAGGTCTTTTGCAGACTCCATCAGACACTCGCGGGCGTGTTCCAGCTGCTCTGTGTGTGTGCTGCTTAATTTTATGTGCTTAGGTGCCATTCTTTCCCTCTCCCTATGTTTTGTTTCACGCTCGCACCTGCCTGTTTACACTTGAATGTTGAATTGGTGCGCAAAGAGTAATATTTGTGCCAGTGAAATTATATAATTTGCTCGTGGAGGTATGTTTTTCGCGCTCGCGAGTTTTGACATAAATCTGATGCCATACAGTAGTCTATGGACATAACCATAAAAGAAAATCTTTTTATTGGGGACAAGATACGTTTTGGAATATTGGATTGTATGAGTTCGACACTCGACTAGTGTGGACTTCACCGGAAAACACAGAGGTATGTGCAGTGGCTGATTCATCACAAATTATTGGCATTTCTTTCACATCTACTGCAGTCAAAACCGCTTTGTTCACTCTGAAAGAATCACTGCACATGGTTATGCACTACTGATTACATTTCGAACATGTTTAGAGGCTGAAAGCACGTTTTTAAACTTGCCCCGTAAATACGTAATGGTTGTATACTGGAGCAAAATGTAAACACAATTTTGGCAATACAGATTGTTTGAGTTATTAATGCTACTATCAGCACTTCAGATATGCAAACAACAGAGCTACATTTTGAAATCCCCTTGAATTCTTCTTTAAGAAACCATTTATAAACATCTATAAACATTACCTAAAAAGATAAACCAGATTTTCCCAACACTTAACACTGTTAATATTTACTAATTGGTTTGTAAACCGTATCCAAGCATTAGTTTAGTTTAGTTTACCTTTATTTTATCAGGCAAGTTGACTGAGAACACTTTCTCATTTGCAGTAACAGCCTGGGGAGAAGGTGAATGAGCGAATTGAGAGATAGAGGTGATTCTGTTGCCATGAGGGCCAGATTGAAAATTTGTTTCGATTCTGGATGAATGTATTTTGGACCATTCCTCCTTGCCAAACATCTCCCGTTCAGTTAGATTTGATGGTTGCCGAGCATGGACAGGCTGCTTCAAATCACCCCACAGATTTTCAATGATATTCAGGTCTGGGGACCGGGATGGCCATTCCAGAACATTGTACATTGTACTGCTCAAAATCTAGATTTTGAGCAGTGTTTTAGGTCGTTGTCTTGTTGAAATATCCAGCCCCGGCGTAACCTCAACTTTGTGACTGATTCCTCTACATTATTCTCAAGTATCTGCTGATATTCACTGGAATCCATGCAACCCTCAACTTTAACAAAATTCTCATTTCTGGGACTGGCCACACAGCCCCGCAGCATCTTGGAACCTCCACCAAATTTTACTGTGGGTAGCAAGTGTTTGGCTTGGAACGCTGTGTTCTTTTGCCCCCATGCATAACACCCCTTGTTATGACCAAAGGTAACACTTTACAATAACAGTACATGAATAATCATGAGAGATATAAGCTGTCAGTGTTCACTGTGAGGAACATAGTGAGGAAATGGATGACCACAGGCACAGTTCTTGTTAAGGCCGGAAGTGGCAGGCCGAGTAAAATATCAGAGAGGCAAAGGGGAAGGATGGTGAGAATGGTCAAAGACAGCCCACAGACCACCTACAAAGACTTACAAAATCATCTTGCTGCAGATCGTGTCACTGTGTATTGTTCAACAATTCAGCAAACTTTGCACAAAGAGAAGCTGTACGGGAGAGTGATGCAGAAGAAGCCTTTTCTGCACACAAGAACTAACCTTAACAATGACATGAGTCATAGGAATTCCTGCATGAATAACATCATCTGAACTACACGTTAGTACATGCTTGTTAATTAATGTATTAATTAACACTTTGGGGTAAACTAAATCAGACATGCTCTAGATTAAAAGATGTATTAAAAGGGCACAATGTAAAATTGTTCATAGATTTGCCACCAGCAGCTGTCACAGACATTGAATGACACTAGATGTCTTGCAATATTTACTTATTTTACTTTATTTACTTACTTTATTTAACCTTACTCATTGAACAAACGATGATGCAATTATCATTAAAAAAATGTAATCTCATTCTGTTTTAAGTGATTCCACTGCTGCCATCAAGAGTGAAATACCTACACTAACATATTCATTAAGCAGATGCCATTTTCAATATATTAAATTTGTGTCTATGTTAGCACAGATGATGGTTATTTCTGTGGTTATTTTCGTGGATTGGTTTACCGTCTTTATATCATAATGCAGTCGAATGTTAGTCTTGTGTTCTTGCTTTTCTTCTGGGCCACTACTATGGAGCTAAAATAGTCTCAATAAAGATAAATGCATACACTACATTCACATATGCACACACAGGATTCATACATGCACACACATGATTTATAAATAAACAAACAGGGTACACAAATGCGCACAAAATTCACAAACGCACACACAAAATTAAAAAAGCACAGAAGATTCACAAATGCACACAAAATTCACAAATGCGCACAAAATTCATAAATACACACACAATTCAGAAAAGGCAAACAAAATTTTACAAATGCACACAAGATTCAGAAATGCACAGGACATGATTCAAAAATGTATTTCTGATGCACACACAAATATATCTTGATTTACAAACTGCTTGCGGTCTGTGAATGTCACTGCATTTGTGTGTGAATTTTGAGACTCCCCTGACGTGGCTCGACACACAAATACGTTTTTTTAAACAGGGAATGATCTGAAACCAATCAGATATCTCCCTTGTTTTAGCCAATCACAAGAACGCACCCTACATGGGGGACTGTATACTTATAAGCCAATCACATGAACGCATTCACACAGAGCCAGGAACCGGGAGTGTTTAACTAAGATTTACATTACAGATGGAAGGTCAACTGTTTTCTCTGCCTCTGCCAAGCATTTTCTGCTCAAATTTCAGCAATGAAAGACATTACATTTCATTAGACATTTTAATATTTAAGTTGATTCAATAATGTAAAGATTGATAAAAATGTGTTGCTACAACATAAAATTGCATAGTCATATCTTTTAAATTATCCTGTAAACAATACCTTTGGAATAGGGCAGCGGTAGTGTCGCTGCCTTACGTTATGTCATGCGATCCGACTCTGGTTTCTCTCCAATTACACACAAGCTGGCATGGTGGAAGAGGAGTCAGTGTCTGATTTCTTTTTGCTCTCTATCTCTCTTTAAATTCTAAAGGACTCGGGAGCTGTGCCAGTAACAGTGGCTTGACCGCGGCTGGTGCAGTTTCCTGAGTCTACGGACAGGCCTGGACAGTGAAGGACTGGGGAAAAAGGCAGGTAATAGTGGCTTGACCACGCCTGCCCAGACTCCCCAGTCCATGGAAAGCCTCGAAACGAGAGAGTCTGCCCAAATCAAGTGACCACAGCAGAGCAGAGATCGGAAGCGGAGACAGGGATAGCTGCCCTCCACCCGGAGCTAGCCCCCCAGCCACATTAGCAGAGGAGACTGGAAGGACCCAGGACCTTCCAGACTGGAGCCAGACCAGGACCACAGCCATCCCAACCCAGACCATCGGAGGACAGAGGAAGTCCTGAGAAGCCTGAGAACTTCCCTACCAAAGGAAAGTACTCAGTTCCTCTCCACACTTACTTTTTCCCTACAATATTTATACAGTCACTTTTTCTGAAAGCCCCCCCCCACCCCCAGCAGAATGGATTCAGAAAATGTACAGTGCCTTGCAAAGGTATTTGGCCCCCTTGAACATTTCGACTTTTGCCACATTTCAGGCTTCAAACATAAAGATATAAAACTGTATTTTTTGTGAAGAAGCAACAACAAGTGGGACACAATTAATGAAGTGGAACAAAATTTATTGGATATTTCAAACTTTTTTAACGAATAAAAAACGGACAAATTGGGCGAGCAAAATTATTCAGCCCCTTTAATTTCAGTGGAGCAAACTCTCTCCAGAAGTTCAGTGAGGATCTCTGAATGATCCAATGTTGACCTAAATGACTAATGATGATAAATAGAATCCACCTGTGTGTATTCAATTCTCCGTGTAAATGCACCTGCTCTGTTATAGTCTCATAGGTCTGTTGAAAGCACAGAGAGCATCATGAAGAACAAGGAACACACCAGGCAGGTCCGAGATACTGTTGTGGAGACGTTTAAAGCCGGACTTGGATACAGAAAGATTTACCAAGCTTTAAACATCCCAAGGAACACTGTGCAAGGGATAATATTGAAATGGAAGGAGTATCAGTCCACTGCAAATCTACTAAGACCAGGCCGTCTCTCTAAACTTTCCTCTAAAGATATCTATAAAAAGTGTTGTTTAAAGTTTGCCACAAGCCACCTGGGAGACACACCAAACATGTGGAAGAAGGTGCTCTGGTCAGATGAAACTAAAATCGAACTTTTTGGCAACAATGCAAAACGTTATGTTTGGGGTAAAAGCAACACAGCTCATCACCCTGAACACACCATCCCCACTGTCAAACATGGTGGTGGCAGCATCATGGTTTGGGCCTGTTTCTCTTCAGCAGGGCCAGGGAAGATGGCTATAATTGATGGGAAGATGGATGGAGCCAAATACAGGACCATTCTGGAAGAATGCAAAAGACCTGAGACTGGGATGGAGATTTGTCTTCCAACAAGACAATGATCCAAAACATAAAGTAAAATCTACAATGGAATGGTTCACAAATAAACATATCCAGGTGTTAGAATGGCCAAGTCAAAGTCCAGACCTGAATCCAATCGAGAATCTGTGGAAAGAACTGAAAACTGCTGTTCACAAACGCTCTCCATCCTACCTCACTGAGCTCGAGCTGTTTTGCAAGGAGGAATGGGCAAAAATGTAATTCTCTCAATGTGCAAAACTGATAGAGACTTACAGCTGTAATCGCAGCAAAAGGTGGCGCTACAAAGTATTAACGTAAATTTGCATGGCCAATTTTCAGTTTTTTATTTGTTAAAAAGTTAGAAATATCCAATTAATTTCGTTCCATTTCATGATTGTGTCCCACTTGTTGTTGATTCTTCACAAAAAAATACAGTTTCATATCTTTATGTTTGAAGCCTGAAATGTGGCAAAAGGTCGAAAAGTTCAAGGGGGCCGAATACTTTTGCAAGGCACAGTAGTACGGAGACACAACACCGTACGCATGACGCTGAAGCAGAGACCAGGAACATCACCAATACAAATGCAAAGGCTGATTTTCAGAAGGACTGTCATACAGGAAGGGTTTCACTCCGGAAGAAATACATTGTTTATTTAAATCACCGGGCACAAGGAATAGTTTTGACATAAGTTTTAGACACCTTTACGCACTCACACGTTTTTGGCAATGCACTTGGGAAGGGACATACAGGGCACTTTTTGACAACTATATTACAGAAAGAATAACGGACAAAGACAGGAGAACAGTACAAATTATATTTTATAACGAGGACATTCAAACATGGTTATCAAGACACACTGAGGTGGAATCTGGGGTTCAATGAAACCGGGATGAAGATGGGGTGTGGACAGGAGTTCGAAGGTGGGAGGTGAGGTTGAGGAGAGACCCAGGGGAACTACATCCAACTTCCCAGCAGCCTCACCCTGGGACACAACAATGGGCACCTGTTTTACGATGGACTACCAAAGGTGTGCAGGAAATGTGGCCTTACAGGACACCTGGCCATAAACTGTGAGGTCATTTCATGCTAGACATGCAAGGGGAGCACCGCACAAAGGACTGCACAGAGGAACTGAGGTGCAATCTCTGCGGGGGAGATGGACACATCTTTGCAGAGTGACCAAGGTCATATGCCAACAAGACTCGCACCCAAAGAGAAGCACCTCCGGACCACAGAGGGAGAGCACCACCGGAGGAATCGAGACCAACACCAGAATCCACACCAGCAACGGGACAAGCACCAGCACCAGAACCAACCGCAACACCAAAATCAGCACCAGTAGTGACAACGGCACCGGCACTAATACCAACAGCAGCACTAGCACCAGAACCAACACCAGAGGGAGCACCAACACAGGGACCAGCACCAGGACACGCACCAGGACCAGCACCAGAATGGGCACCCAAATCAGCACAGAGACCAGCAGCACTAACCAGAGCAATGGGACAGCACCAAATTTTTATAGAGTGATTGTGATATACAGAATATAAACTCTGCTCCCAGTAAATTACTGTAAATGTAATATCATACAGTAATACATCGTAAAGCAATAAACAGTACCAATGCTGTAAATATACAGCACTTTACTGGCAACGCTGCTGCCATTAATCTACTGTAAATGTCAGAAAATACAGTAATGAGCTGTAAATACAAACACATTACCAATGCTGTACATATACAGCACTATACTGGCAACTCTGCTGCCAGTAATCTACTGTAAATGTCAGAAAATACAGTAATGAGCTGTAAACTAGAAACACATTACCGTTGCTGTAAATATACACTTTACTGGCAATTCTGGTACATTGTGTGCCAACCATAGTAGCAAAGCCCTTTCTGTTTGGTGTTAGCCTCCATGGACTGTGGGATGCATTTACTAACTTTTGGTGTTTTTACATATAAGCCAAGTGAAGAGTGTGGGACACACTTTTTTACTTTTGGACTTAGATGTCATCCACATGAAGAGTTTTCTTCAAAATCTGTCTGAGACATGTTGCTAAGTTCGATGTCTTTCAAACACAGATTTTTCTTGTAAAAAACTAAAATTGTATCAATTAATTACAGATTCATGTTTGAAGAGGTGTAACCTTTACAGAAAGAAACATATATACACAGCACTTTATTGTCAACACAGCGACCAGTAATTTACTCTAGATTTCTAATAAATACAGTTGTGAGCTGTATTGTTAGAATACAGTAACAAGCTGTAATCGTGTTCACAGCAACACTGCTGTAATTAAACAGCTCTTTACTGGCAACTCAGCTGCCAGTATATTACTGCAATTTTACAGCTACATTTTTTACAGTGTAGCATTCCGACCCTTAACCTGACCACAAACAATCACCACACTACACAGAAATGCCAAAAACTCAACCCTACCCACCACCAACCAGGCCCAGCTCCAGGAAGAAATGACCGGGGGGGCATTTTTCATCAGCATAACTAATTAATATACCATTTGTAGTGCTTATCGGGAAACAGAACTGAGGGGGCACAGATTCTATCTGGGGGGGAAATGCCCTACTTTGCCCCCCCGTAGATCCGGGCCTGCCACCAACGACTCCTTACCAACCACACACTCATGCTTACACGTCTCAGTCAACACCACTCTGTGAATATCCACACCATCCTCCAACACCAGGCCTACAACCCGCTCCTTCTCGACCTGCACACCTAGTCCCCCCACTCTCTGCACTGCTTCCGCATACGTGACCTTATCCACCACCTTAACCCTCTGTGCCTCTGCTGCCCTCTTCTGAACCACACACCCTCCAAACGCAGCACTGTGCTCCCCACCACAATTACAACACCTCACCTTAGCCCCTACCCCACACTTGCCATACTCATGCGCACCCCCACACCTACTACACCTACCCCGCCCTCTGCACACTGCAGCCACATGCCCCATACGCTGACAATTAAAAACACTGCAGTGGCGGCGGCCGATATTCCCTCACAAAAAAGCTAAGACACCCTAAGTGCACCCTACTTGGCAACGGCCCTCCAAACTCCAACAATACTGTGGGACTCACCTTCTCTAACCTCAGTGCCCTACTGCCCATCCGTCTCGCGTCCAACACCACCCCTCCCGACACCACCTCTTTTAACTCCTCCATAGACAGGTCCTCCGGAACACCCGTGATCACCCCTCTCACCTTCGCCGTACTCCCAGGCACCATACACATCACCCTACCCCCATTCAACACCTCCAACTTCAGCAACTTATCCCTCTGAGCCACACTGCCCACCACAATAAGAACCCTCCCACCACTCAAACACCTAGCATCCAGCACCCTCCCAACCTGTTCCCTAATCGCCGCCGTGAGTGACACCAGGTGTAACATCTTACCTGTCGGAGCTGAAAACATCACAGTCACCTTAAACCTCTGCTCCCCACCACCAAGTGCCGGCCCTTCACCCTCTCCCGAACTACTCTCACCTCTCTCTTTCTTCTATGCCCGCTTCTTCTTCCTCCGACCTCCCTGTGCCTCCTCAAACCCTACCCCTATACTATCTACACCCACACTCCCATCCGAGCACCCCTCCATGCCGATCTCACCCCCGGCACAGCCGCCGCGACCCGCCACCAACCCGGTATTCACGCTTCGTTCCCTTTCCAATGCCAGTCAGTCGTATTCCCAAACCTCAGCCAGCTCCTGCGCCAACTCCGCCGGAGTGGATACCCACGAGGACGCCATGTCCATTTTATGAAACAGCATATCATTGTGTGCTTCTTCGTAATCTCCCATTAGTATTCAATTCTATTAATTAGAATAAAATAAAATATCATTGCAATTAAAGAAAAGGAGACAAAAATGAATAATCTCAACAAAAACCTATTTTGAGAGTGTCACATTATGTAATTTCTTGTCTTGTCCCTCCAATTAAAATGTATCAATTACGGTAAACATGTTCTATACATCTTCATCTATTCAAAATCAGATATAATTTGGTGCTTTTCGGTGGTATGTAAAGTAGTGGAAGAGCAGAGGTGCTGTGCCCACATTTGGATGGAGAAGGAACTGAAAGGTAGGGGGAAAGTGGACGCATTTTGAAGGGGCAGTAGTGGCCCAACAGAAAAGCAAGAACACAAGACTAACATCCGACTGCATTATGATATAAAGACAGTAAACCAATCCACAAAATAACCACAGAAATAACCCTCATCTGTGCTAACACAGACACAAATGTAATATATTGAAAATTGCATCTGCTTAATGAACATGTTAGTGTAGGTATTTCACTCTTGATGGCAGCAGTGGAATCACTTAAAACAGAATGAGATTAAATCGTTTTTAATGATGAATGCATCATCGTGTGTTCAATGAGTAAGGTTAAATGTAAATATTGCAAGACATCTAGTGTCATTCAATGTCTGTGACAGTTGCTAGTGGCAACCAATTAATACATAAAATAACAAGCATGTACTAACGTGTAGTTCAGATGGTGTTATTCATGCAGGAATTCCTATGACTCATGTCATTGTTAAGGTTAGTTCTTCATTAGTACATGTCTTAACTCATCATTAGTTCATTGTAAAGTAATTACTAATTCAGGTATTAATACATGATTATTCATGTACCGTTATTGTAAAGTGTTACCTGACCAAACTCAATCTTTGTTTTTTCAGTCCACAGCACCTTCTTCCAAAATGAAGCTTGTCAAATGATGGCTTGTCCAAATGTGCGTTTGCATACCTCAAGCGACTCTGTTTGTGGTGTTTGTGCAGAAAACGCTTCTTCTGCATCACTTTCCCGTACAGCTTCTCCTTGTGCAAAGTTTGCTGAATTGTTGAACAATACACAGTGACACCATCTGCAGCAAGATGATTTTGTAGGTCTTTGTAGGTGGTCTGTGGGCTGTCTTTGACCATTCTCACCATCCTTCCCCTTTGCCTCTGATATTTTACTCGGCCTGCCACTTCCGGCCTTAACAAGAACTGTGCCTGTGGTCATCCATTTCCTCACTATGTTCCTCGAAGTGGACACTGACAGCTTAAATATCTGTGATAGCTTTTTGTAGCCTTCCCCTAAACCATAATGTTGAACAATATTTGTTCTCAGCTCATTTGAGAGTTGTTTTGAGGTCCCCATGTTGCCACTCTTCAGAGGAGAGTCAAAGAGAACAACAACTTGCAATCGGCCACCTTATATACATTTTCTCATGATTGGATGCACCTGTCTATGAAGTTCCATAATTAATGAGCTCAACAAAACAATTGTGTGTTCCAATTAATCAGTGCTAGGTAGTTACAGGTACTCAAATCAACAAAATAACAAGTGTGTCCAAATTTATCCACCTGTCTAATTTTGTTTTAATGCATTTCGGACATTTTCTCTTAATCCAATGAACCTCATTTCAATACCGAAATATTACTGTGTCCTTCAGTTATTTGATAGATCAAAATGAAATTGCTGATCGAAACACACAAGTATTTACAAATGAAAATCATGGAAATTGTCAGGGGTGCCTTAACATTTGTACACAACTGTATGCATTGTTCAACATTGTTCAAGTACATGAAACCTACTCACATTTCAATTAACACAAAAATGATTTTTTTTCGTATAATTTTGACCTTAATATGTTTTGACAACAAAAAAGTAGGATTACAGTACAGTACGTAAATCAATACAACATGCAAACACAGTAAACAACCAAACACTATAAAAGTACTTTATAGTGTACTGGTAAACAAAAATAGTGCTATGGATCATGCCTTCTATTAGGGTCTGGCCACATTGCCTCATCTGCATCACAAGTGATGTCATCCCTGGCCAGGCAACGGCAAAAATTTTGTCTTGTGTGTCATATCCAACCTTGGATCGACCCCAGCTCAAAGTCTCTGAATGACTCTTCCATTGCTTGCAGAAGAGGCATGCGAGAATGTGGTTGGCGGTCATAGACTTTCCAACGCCACGCTGAAAATAGTTCCTCAATCGGATTGAGAAATGGGGAGTAAGGGGGGCTGGCCAGGTACAGAAATATGACATCATTGTCGTTGGTGATCCAGTCCCTGACCAGAGCAGCCCGCTGGAAACTGTCGTTATCCCAGACAAAAACTGGCCTGCTCTGCTCTGTCTTGTTTAATTGCAGTATGTGCATCCAGAAAAGCTTGTATGTTTGCAGTATTATTGGGTCCTAGGGTGGCATTATGATGCAGAACTCCCTGACCACTAATGGTGGCACATAAAGTGATATTTCCCCCGCACTGCACAGGGACATTAACAATGGCTCTTTGTGCTATGATATTTTGGCCCTGACACCTGGTTTTGGTTAGATTGGATCCAGCTTCATCAATGTAAATGAACATGTGCGCCTGTGCTGCCGCATCAAAGTCCAGGACTGTCTGTAAAAGAAAATGGATGCTGGAGCCTTTTTCAAAACCACAGATGACATTCACCATGGGAAAATGCGCCTGTATACCTGGCAGACGAATAGGGAACTGTCTTCACCGGACATTCGATGTGATATCTTTAACCTAGATTCATCCAATTATAAACTTAAATGTAGTGAATAGAGCTGTTTGGCTTTGTCTCTGGTTATAACCATAATGTCTTTTTTGTGATTAGATCATTCAAACTTAGCACAGCCAAAGCCGACATACAGTAGCCTAAACCTTTACTTTAGTGCAGATGTTAACAAGTAGATTATTAAAAACCAATGTTGGTAGAGTTTGTGTTCAACTTGTTTTGAATCACCCGTTACATTAATGAAATGCTTCCATACTACAGATTTATTATGCATTTTTTTATAAAGTTCGAATTACACAAACAGTACAATCTAACAACTGCTACAATTGCGTGCTCACTTGAGTAGTATGAAAAAAAAATGCAGATAAATTAAATGGAATTTCAGTAGGCCTTATTGAATATAATTTTGGAAAACACCTTTGTTAAAAAAATGTTTTTATTAGTGTTGCACTGTTTGTCTTACATAATATAATATTCTGTAGCACATTTATTTCTTTCAGCAATGGCGTCGTTAAGTGAAACAGGCAGGAATCAGATCCCACACAGCAGCTGCGGTTGGTGGATCTTAATTTGGGGGCGCAGGCTCATATTGCTGTCCAGACTGGGGGAAACGGAACGGTATCGCATACTAACGGAACGGTATTGCACACTAGTTTTGGTGTGTCGCACACTGGGTTTGGTGCGTTGCACACTGGGTTTGGTGCATTGCACAGCGTTTCATTTTCTCCGGTCCCGAGCGTAATATGAGCCCGGCCTCCCCGATTAAGATCCGCCGACCGCACCTGTCACACAGCCATATGACTGCTTGACTAAACACAATCTTCGCTGACCAAAAGTACTGTATATCGACCAAACGATTGACCAGTCGACTGAATGGGGTCAGCCCTAGAGCTGGCACAGACTATTTATAGTGAGTCATTGTATTACAAATGACCAGGGAAGACGTGACCATCACGATGGCCCCACACAAGGGACCCCAATGTTCCACATGACTCGACTGTAAAACCTCTGCACTGTTTCACTCAGCTCCAACTGGGAGGGATACAGGTCATGTCAAAGTGGCACAAAACTCCTGCCAGAGTTTCAAGATTGCCCAGATATGGATAATTGGAACCAGTGATAGGGACGTGGGATGGTGTTTAGTATCATTTAGTTTTGATATAAAAAAATATATATATTAACATTGTATTATTACACTTACATTTTTGTAAATATAATTGTGGAATTAATATCAACCTGATACTTGCCCTGGCTAACATTACTGTAAACTAGGTCACAAACATCATAGCACTGCTCCAACAAGCAGGAGCGACACTTTAATGCCTGGTAGATTGAAGAACTGGCATCTATGTGGCTTCCAGAAATACTATTGTAGTTGTCGTACGATATGGGATAGGCTGGAGACAGATGCAAGATGCCAGGTTCCACAAGGAAAAATGGTTTAATGATAAACGGAAAAAACGCCAACAGGCGATACAGGAGAATAATATCACTGCTCCAGTAATAACTTGCTTCAACAACGCCCTAGTGCCATATG
This sequence comes from Umbra pygmaea, assembly GCA_016801145.1. Lineage (NCBI taxonomy): Eukaryota > Metazoa > Chordata > Actinopteri > Esociformes > Umbridae > Umbra > Umbra pygmaea. Next base: position 18,528 of record JACXGM010019150.1, read on the forward strand.
CACTAACTAGAAAAATGGGAACATAGGTGTCTTCTAGA
>JACXGM010019151.1:0-18565 GCA_016801145.1 Umbra pygmaea
CCAGTCCCTCTCCTCTCCGATAAACCACTCCTCGTCCTTCTCCCATAGGGAAACTTTATCCTCAGTGCCGCAGCCACCCTCCTCCAGCCAGCTGTTACCGAAATAGGCTACTCCCTCGGCGTCGTAAGCAACATCCTCCGGGGAGTAGCCCATAGCCCATGCCTGCTCGCATATCTGCCGGTTTAACCGGCGGAGATCTTCCCCGACGCACCCTACTCCGGGAGGAAGAGAAACGCTCTTCCTGGGTTTGCGAGAACTCCTTCGCTGTCTCATCTTTTAGGTCGGTTAATCTGTCACGTCTTAAAGGAGGTAGAGACAGGCGCGAAGGTTGCACTGATACAATATTCTTTATTTTCAAAATAATACTGCCTCGTGGGGCAAAAACAAGTCTTCTTCCAATAATCCAAAATGATAACAGGGAACATGTAGACGCCACAGTAAAACATTAACCGACAAGAGAAAAGGGGAGAACACCATGCTAAATACAGGCAAAACACATACAGGGGAATCACAAAGACCATACATCAACCTATTCCCCGTGAACACCCAGCCCACCTACAGGGCTGGATGTGACACTCACCTTATCTGTTGATGTTTGGAAGAGAAGCCCATCTACCTGCGGACATCTGTTTTGGAGTGTTTGAGGAAAGTGGAAATTGTGTGACATACCAACAGTATGTTACTAAATTGGAAGCAGATCTTCACAAAGCCTACCAACTTGCTGCTGACAGTGCTGATAAGAATCATCAGAGAAACAAAAAGAGCCCACAACAAACTGGTAAAAGACCAAGTCTTGGAAGAGGGAGATCGAGTTATGTTAAGAAACTTTGGTGTCACAGGAAAGTACCACTCCCAATGGGTTTGACGCGCTACACACCCTTCCATTCATTCCGGTCCCGAACGTAATGCAAGCCCGCTATCCCTAATTAAGATCCACCGACCGCGGCTGGTGTAAACTGACTAATGCTTACATTGTATTGTGCTTTTATTTTGAAGTGTTTGAAATGTATATTGGCTACTTTATTTATCCGTCAATGTTATCTATGGTGTGTGTTTGTAAGTACGGAAGGTAATGAGTGATGGGAGGGTTTTTAAAAGGAGAAGGGGAGACGGAAAGAAAGTACAAGGAGATGGAAAAAAAAGGGCAAGCTGAGAAAAGAAAGGAGAGAACACGGAGAAACATGCTTAAAGAAGATCTAGGTAGACTCACAAAACTGTATAGATGGACAGTACTGCATTTTTTTGTCTAACCACAGTTGTTTAGATAAAAAAATATGTTAGTGTGTCTAGCTAGAGCTGGAGCTAATGGCGCAGAGTTGCGGATTCAAAGGACGCCATTTTGATAGGACAGTGGTGTGTTGCCTATGAAGAGGACTTTGCCGTAGCTGCCGTTGTGTTACGTTTTTTGTGTTTGAGCTGTGATTCCTGGACTGGCAGCGAACTGTAAATTGGATTTTCTGCCTCACTGAAGATAACGTTCTGTCCGCTGCAACACCCACGAGCAACCATCAGGCCACAGCGCGCTCCACCCCCTGCCGGCGGCTCCATACAAAGTCCCGGGCCAAATTTTTGTCCCAGTCCATCCTTGAGTAGGGTAGCAAATGGTTAACCCAAAATAGGTAAACCTTTGTGGTAGCTACCTTAAAGACACAAACTCAAACACCCCAATCATTCCAGTCTAAAGTCAGTTATTGCCATTTAGGCATAAGGTGGATTGTTGGGGTGCTACATAACCAACAACCTTTAGGATGCTGGGGTGAAATTGTCAGAATAGATAAGCCAATACAGTTTTGGAACAGAGTTTTATGGATAGATGAGATGAAGGTTTACCTTTATCAATGTGATGAGATGGCAAAAATCTAGAGAAAAAATAACTTCAGATTATCCAAAGCATACCAAGTCATCTGTGATGCAGGGCTGCCAACTTTTGGAGATAACTTGGCGTGAGAAGGGACAAATCAAAAATACATGTTGACAATCTGTACACTTGCCTCATATTTACAATCAGCTTCATAAATATTAGGAGAAATGCAGAGGGTTTACCACAAGATGTAAACCAGTGGTAAGCCTCATAAACAGGAACATTGGAGTTTGCTATTAAAACTGTACAGTTGTGTAACAACATCCTATGGACAGATCATGTAAAGTTTAATCCAGAATGATGGAAAAGAAGAGTATTGAGAAGGGAAAGAACTGCTCATGATCTGAAGCTTACCAGCCCATCTGTGAAGCATGGTGGACGTAGTGTTATGGCATGGGCATGTATGGCTGCCAATAAAACAGGTTTCTTGCATTTATTCATGATGTGACTGCCAAGAAAAAGCAGCAGGATGAAATAAGATATGTTATTTTATCTGCTTAGACTCAGACAAATGCTACAAAACTTTTTGGATGGTCCTTCACAGTGCAGATGGGCAATGAGCCGAAGCATACTGTGAAAGCAACCCAATAGTTTTTTTGGCCAAAAATGCCAATTTTGACTATGTTGTCCCAATAATTATGGAGAGAACTGTATTTGTATACATATTTTACTGTTCCGATGGGGACCAGACGTCCCTGTAAGTAGAGTAAAACACTAACAAGACGACCTTGCGGGGAAATTTGACCTTTACTCTGCCGGGAAAAAGCTGGTTATATTTAGGGGTTATGTTTGAGGTAAACTTTATAGTTTGGGTTTGCGTTAAGGATAACTAAAGCTAAGAGAGAAAATATGCTTTGTAAATAGAATAAGATTTAGGGACCCCACAAGGATAGGACAACATGAAGTGTGTAAGTGTGTGTGGTATCCATGCTGAGCTGTAGGGAACGGTGTACAGCGAGAGAGGAAAGACAGATGACAGGCCCTGAGTGAGTTGACACCACATCCCTCCACTCATCAGCCTCTCCTCTCCAGAGGCACATGGCTATACTCTCCACCTGGGCTGTCAAGGCCACATCTCCTCCACCCAACAGCCTCTCCATCTCTCTCCCCTCCCCCTTTTACACTCCCCTTTGTTCATATTTCCTTATTTCCAACCTGTTCATACATCCTTTCTTTGTGTCCATATGTTCATATTTGGAGGTACAGGCGGCTTCCTGCTCTCCTGCATTTCTCTGGGGAGCTGTTTGTGAGATGTGACTGGTCGGCGTGGCTCCAGTGCCACAACTCTTCAATTGAATAGAGGCAGCAAATTGACTCAAATGGAGAGGCATGAAGAGAACAAACAGTTGAGAACAAAAATTATGTTTTTGGTTTACAGTACCTACCTTCCACAGGCTATCACCTACATTTGAGCTGTATGATATATTTATTGACAGGTTATTCATATGTAAATGTACTTAGTAACCAGCTCAGCTCCAGAGTAAAAAGCTGCCAGTCAGACCTCCCCACTGTGCTGGTCTCAATAGAGTTAGAGATAAATCTTTTAATAGGATCTCTGTGGCTCTCAACTCTTTCCCTTGCAGGCTGTACACTGTTTTCTCTGCTGCTGACTGTCACAGCCAAGACTTGTGTTTGTCCCCGACCTGCAAACTGCAGTGCAGTCCCTGTTTTATCCAGGCGCTCCAGGCAGGGTCATATTCTCAGTGTCCGTCTCTTCCACATGGTGGCAGTAAATACACAACATCCTGATTTCCTATGGACATTTTTAAAATTGTAATGTCATGGTTATGATACAGCTATTTAATTATGATACAACTATTTGGTTATGATACTGTGATTTGATGGTTGTTAACTCTATATGTTTTAGCATTAAGTGCATGTAGCAGGAATGAGCAAATTCTAAAATGGTTTCCACAAGGGTTCTTCAATTGTCAATCAATCAAGTTTATTTATACAGCAAAATTCATACATAAAAACAATTAATTGTGCTTTATATTAAACAAGTCTATAAAAAAAAGAATAAAATTCATAAAATAAAAAATACAATAAAAACAACAAAAAATAAGTACATTTTATAAAGTACATTCAGGTGTACATAATGTAAGATACAATTATTTAGAGTTGAATCGTAGGCACATGAGAAGAGGAATGTCTTTAACCTGTTCTTAAAGATTGCTTCACTTGGCGAATATCTGAGCTCCTCTGGTAGTTTGTTCCAACTGTGTGTAGCATAATTACTTAATGCAGCTTCTCCGTGTTTAGACTGAACTCTATATTCTACTATCTGACCTAAGTCTATTGATCTGACAGCCCTGCTCGTATTTATAGTCTTTAAGAATTTCAGAGAGTACACCTCTCACATTTTTGTAAATATTTCATGTAACAACACTGAAGAAATTACACTTTCCTACAATGTTAAGTAATGTGTGTACAGCTTGTATAACAGTGTACATTTGCTGTCCCCTCACAACAACACACAGCCATTAAGGTCTAAACTGCTGGCAACAAAAGTGCGTACACCCCTAAGTTAAAATGTCCAAATTTGGCCCAATTAGCCATTTTCCCTCCCTGGTGTCATGTGACTTGTTAGTGTTACAAGGTCTTAGGTGTAAATGGGGAGCAGTTGTGTTAAACTTGGCAAAGAACCTCATGGCAAAGAACTCTAAGAATGTGAAAAAAAATTGTTGCTCTACATTAAGATGGCCTAGGCTATAAGAAGATTGCCAAGAACCTGGAACTGAGCTGCAGCAGAGTGGCCAATACCATACAGCAGTTTAACAGGACAGGTTTGACTCAGAACTCGCTATGGTCAACCAAAGAAGTTGAGTGCACGTGCATGTCCTGTGGTCTGATGAGACCAAGATAAACTTATTTGGTTCAGATGGTCTCAAACGAGTGTGGCGGCAGATGAGGAGTACAAAGACAAGTGTGTCTTGTCTACAGTCAAGTATGGTGGTGGAAGTGTCATGGTCTGGGCCTGTATGAGTGCTGCCGGCACTGGGGATCTACAGTTCATTGAGGGAACCATGAATGCCAACATGTACTGTGACATACTGAAGCAGAGCATGATCCGCCTTGAGACAAATTCAGACAGGATTCTCTGAGGTTAATGAACATGCTTTATTATGCCTCAATTGTACAAAAATAACTTCTGTATACAAAATACTGTAGTTTTGTGTGCAAAGCGCCAGTCAATAAAAAAAACATGAATTTATAAAACCCCCTGGAACAGTGTGTAAAAAGTGAACATGTCCGGGCAAAAGAGGACGTTTAGTCACCCTACTAACTACTTTACATTGTAGCAAAGTGTAATTTCTTCAGTGTTGTCACATGAAAAGTTATAATCATATATTTACAAAAATGTGAAGGGTGTACTCACTTTTGTGAGATACTGTATTTTAGGGCTATCCCATTTGGAGATTAGTATAGGCTACTAGTAGCATCACTTTAAAATCAATTCTGTAGCTAACTGTTCTTGGCTAATGTTCAAATAATTTGTAGGTCACGGGCCCTTAAAATCATCCTTTTTTTCTTGTTTTTGGCAAAATGTAAACCTCAAGAAACCCTGCATTGCGCACCCTTCCCTACACATGGTTTGGTCTGTCCTCAAACCTTGCCCAAACTGCTTGCTAGTTGCTAGCAGTAAATTGCAAGTGATGAGTGTGGGTGGAGCATCAATGAAGTCTCAGCTTACTAAAGAAAAATCTGTTTTCCTAAAATGAAAAGATGACAGGAGAGAGAAAAGAAAGGACGACAATATGTTACCCACTTTTTCTAAACGGACGGTGGCTGTAGAACGCAAGTGGTGGAAATTTACCTGTTAGCTTTGTCTATAGTGAAATTTTGCTCACCTAATATTAGTTACTTAGCTAATATCTTCAATGACAATTCTGAGTGTTTACATTACATCTTTTTGCAGACATTTCATCAATGTAAGCAGATGCAACCCTGTCTGTCCATACCCCTGAACCAGCCCTTCTCCCAACTGAAGTACAGTAGGTGAGCAGCAGTGTGTTGAATGACATGTCAGCAAGGCCAGATTATCCATAGACAGGATTGTGCAAATGCCCTGGGGCACAAGCCAATAGGGGGGCACCAAGTGATTAAGATAATGACTAGACTTTAAAATAATTGACATGTTTTGTATATGCAACTGCTCAAAAAAATAAGGGGAACACGAAGATAACACATCCTAGAGCTGAATGAATGAACTAATCCTATGAAATACATTCGTCTTTACATATTTGAATGTGCTAACAACAAAATCAGACTCTGTCTCATGCTACCACTAGAGTGAAAGCCCCCCCAGCATTCAAAAGTGACCAAAACATCCGCCAGGAAGCATAGGAACTGAAAAGTGGTCTGTGGTCACCACCTGCAGAACCACTCCTTTATTGGAGGTGTCTTGCTAATAGCCTGTAATTTCCCCCTGTTGTCTGTTCCATTTGCACAACAGCATGTGAAATTGATTGTCAATCAGTATTGCTTCCTGAGTGGACAGTGTGATTTCACAGAAAAGTGATTGACTTGGAGTTACATTGTGTTTTTTAATTGTTCCCTTTTATTTTTTTGAGCAGTGTATATTATTTTGCTGGAAGAGATGCAGAAACAAAATGAATAGTTAATGATCAAATATATACAGAGATAATATTAAATGTATGCATAAAGAATTGTGATTGGGTCAGGTCACAGTGCATTGGTCCCCTCCCCCCAGAACTTGCGATATCAAGTTCTTTTACACTCAATCGAAATGAACACAGAGACATCAGCATCACCTGCAGAAGGCACTAGCAGCGAAAATAATGCCCAAACCGATACGACTAAAGCAGCAGCTCATGTGATGACTACCGAGAAAATATATGTTTTTCCGATTGATTACTTCTAACCCGTTCGCACAAAGGATGTATGCATGCCACCATTTTCCTGCGTTTTTACAGAACACCACATCTTCAAAGTTTAGAATCAGATATTTGCCATTGTCATTTCATTAATATTATTTAAAGGTACAATATGTAGTTTTCCAAAACAATAACAAAAGACGTACTTTGCATTAAAAAAGAGTAAACATCACTATACCTATATTATATATATTTCTTAGTTGTATACTTACATTATCCTATATGTTTCCACCAACTTTCAAACCCAGAGAAATTTGTAATATAATTTGAAGACACGGGACGTTTCATTTTGTCTTTCGTCATTAGCGTCATATAACCTTTGACTGCTCCAGCAGATGGCAGGTGTGACCAGGTACTGGGACTATGGACTAGTAGACTATGGATTTTTTTGTTATTAGTATGTTTAGTTGTTTATTGGATTTGTGCTTATGTACATTCTGTATTATTCCATGCTATGCATTAGGTTCTGAGTTGTTGGCATTTATCACTTTTAGTGTTGAGGCACCTCTCCCTTTGCTAGACACTTGCTAAGACAGATGTTAGGTAGGTGTAGATTGGCCTTGATTAGTGAATGGATGCAGCTGGGTAGGTAACTTAGTTAGGGAGTTTCCTTTTAAGCAGGCCGAACTGGGGAAGAGGTGTTGGTCAGTGATTCCTGTCACTGGTGGTTTATCGGTTCCTGTTTTACAAACCTGTCCAGGAGTAAGTAAAGAGCTTTGAGAAGTGAGTCCCGTTAGCGCAGTATTTGTGTACTCCTATCTGTGTGTTAGCTACTCAGCGTTTCGTGCCGCTGTAAGAGAGCACATAGGCTAACTACCTTATATTAAGTCCATCTCGCTAACCGCGTACCCTGCAGTATCTGTATGTATGTGCCCTGGATGGATATTTGTCTTTAAGTAAACGATCATTTATTACCATCATTCCTGTCGTCTCCCTCTCTCTACACCACACCACAGTTGTAACGTGACACAAACATAATGTGAATAAAGTTATAATATATTTATCAATACATAACTTTGTCAGTGAATTTTTTTTGCCGGAGACGCTAGATTGGATGGTTGTCATTGACAATGATAACAAAACCCATGATCCCACGCTACTTCCCAACGTCATCCAAGTACTGTACATCTTTTGCTATTGTTTTGATTGAGAGACCCCTATCGCCCAAAAACAACATATTGTACGTTTAAGAAAATCAAGCACATTTACGATTTTGTACGTATCGCCATGAGAACAGCCTGTACAGTGAAGTGCCTTCTAGTTTTAAATTCAGAAGACTCTTGGCTACAACATGAATAAATGAAATCCAACTATGTGATTAATTGATTTTCATGCATTATGTCATATCCCAAAAAATACAAAAACTTATGTTTATTTTTTAGATATCTATGGGTAAATGTATGTAAACCATAAATAATAAGTGTCATGGTTTTGTGTGGTATGATGATGAAGAGAGGAAGACTCAGGCGGCAGATGGTGGATGAAAACGCTGGTTGATTTATTCATTCACAGTAATCTGGAAGAACAGGCAAGTTGGGTAGAGCCTAGTCGAATGCTTTGAGTATACATAGATATATCCTACATGCTCTTTACAGCGGCACGGGACTCTGGTGGCTAACTCTTAACAATATTCCTCCTGGCAATACGCACACTCAAAGAATATCCAGAGTGACTAGCACAACTTAAGGAAGGGAAACATATAGAAACAAACACTCAAGCATTTAACAGCGAATTAGGCGACTCACTTCTCACAACGTCCATGCAGTAACTCCCAGATCGTCCTCTGAATAATATACATCACCCACACTAACAGTATACAATGATCAACACCTCTTCCCCAGTTTGGCTTGCTTATAAAGACACCTACTACCTAACTACCTACCTAGCCAGCCTAACACAGCTGCATCCACTCACATATTCAATTACCAGCTTACCCTAACCTAACCAACGTGATCTCTCAGAAATCTGTGATACTTCCACGGACACTTAACTTCTAAATCCGTGGCAGTTACACTGAATCACATGATGACGTAGCAGAGTGTAAATAGCGTAGATTTTGCATGTTGGTAGGATGGGGATGGTGGACGGGCGTTTGGTTAAGGTTTTGATCGAGTTAACAGCAAGGTCTCACTGTGCGCCCATTGCTGACTTTTCCATGAAACTGCCACGGATTCTGGTCCCATTCCGTGAAACTGCAATGGATTCTGAAGTTCAGACTCCGTGGCAGTTTCACGGATTTCTGAGAGATCAGGCTGAACCTAAACTAGCAACTATCAGAACAGCCAAAGTGAGGTAGAGGTGTCACAGCACTTAAAGGTACAGATACTTTTATACAAACTGAAACACCATGCCTTTGCACTGAACATAATTAGAAATAATATATATACATATAAATGGCACTGGTTGTCAGGGAAGTTGTCCGACTGAAGAAGGAGTGTTTCCGGGATACTCCAGAGACAGTTGCCGGGTACCAAAGGGCCCGAAGGGCTGCAGCCTCTGCCGTGAAAGAGGCAAAGCAGCAAGTGTGGGAGAACATTGGAGAAGACATGGAGAAGGACTTTCGGCCGGCACCAAATTGCTTCTGGAAAACCGTCAGCCACCTCAGAAGGGGGAAGCGTGGAACCATCCGAGCTGTATACAGTAAGGATGGGACTTTGTTGATAGGATGAAACACGCCTCTTCAACATTGTGTGGAAGTCTGGGACAGTGCCAAAGGAGTGGCAGACCGGGGTGGTGGTTCCCCTGTTCAAAATGGGGGACCAAGGGTGTGCGCCAATTACAGGGGTATCACACTTCTCAGCCTCCCTGGTCAAGTCTAGTCTAAGGTCCTGGAATGGAGGGTTCGGCGAATAGTCAAACCTCAGGTTGAAGAGGGACAATATGGATTCTGTCCTGGTCGTGGAACAACGGATCAGATCTTTACTCTCGCAAGGATCCTAGAGGGGGCCTTGGAGTATGCCCATCAAGGCTACATGTGTTTTGTGAATCTGGAGAAGGCGTATGACCGGGTCCCCCGGGAGATACTGTGGGAGGTGGTGCGGGAGTATGGGGTGAGGGGGTCCCTACTTAGGGCCATCCAATCTCTGTATGACCAAAGCGAGAGCTATATCCGAGGTGGTTTGGGCATCTGGTAAGGATGCCCCCTGGGCGCCTCCCTAGGGAGGTGTTCCAGGTACGTCCAGCTGAGAGGAGGCCGTGGGGAAGACCCAGCATTAGGTGGCAGGATTATATCTCCAACCTGGCCTGTTAACGCCTCGGGATCCCCCAGTCGGAGCTGGTTAATGTGGCTCTGGAAAAGGAAGTTTGGGGTCCCCTGCTGGAGCTGCTGCCCCCGCGACCCGATCCCGGATAAGCGGACGAAGATGGATGGATTGACATATGAATGGAACCCAAACATGTATTAAATCAATGATACTGAATTCAACTTAACATATACAAGTCCATATCTCAGTTCATGTTCACCCCTGCCATCTACTGGGCAGGGTGTGACCATAAGGTTGGAAAATCCATATTGGCAAGCCCCCAGGGCTCATAAACCAGTGTGACATTGTTTGGGGGACATACAAACAGGTCAATATCAAAACGTTAAGTGTATTTTTCGCTATCTTTCTATATGTTTAAAATAACTGCCATTTCCCCCTTCCAAAAATTATAGTTTTTGTCCAGGATGATGTCCTAACTCATTGCAGAATTGTTATTTTTTATCATCAGCCTTCCTGTCTGTAAGATTTTTTGTTAAAAAAGAGTAGCCGAATAACGACACACTATGAGACGCGATATCTTCGGCTCTGATGAACCCACTCAGACAATCCAACATTATTATTCAGTGATTATTGGCAGCAAGAATCTCCTCTTTCCAGTGGTACCAACCATTAGCTTCTAGCATGTATGGTTCGATAATCGGCTTAGACAATCTCAAGCGTAAATCGACTTTAAAGGGTACAGCTCTGGAAGAAAATTAGGAGACCACTGCAAAGTTTTGCCTGAATTAATCAATGTACTCCTTCCTACAGGAGCAAGTAACCATCTTGGTGTTTGCAAAGAATGAAAGGGTGTTTTCTACGGTCACGTCAAGATTCATTGCACTCTGGGTCTTTCTTTTGAAGATGAATAACTCCATGGTTTTCAAAGTTGAGCTTGAGGTGGTGGGTTGATATCAAAATAGAGATGATTGTTGTCACCAGACTGTTGAAAGTCTGAAAGGAGAAAAATTGTTGAGCAACATCTGCATAGCAAAGATATTATAGACCATGTCAGGATTTTGACTTTACTATCTTTGCTATACAGATGACAATCTATTTTCCCCATCCTCCTTCCAACACACAGGTGCTTCAATTCTGTTCTTTAATGTTTTGGGATTCCTCAAACCTGCTGTAGTTGGTCCAGTGTACACAAAAAAGTGGTTACATACTTCCTGTAGGGTAACCTTTTTTTTAAAGTAGCCTTTTATTCATTTTCCCGAGCACAATGTGCACATTTATACTGCTCATGCTTAATGATGTTTATTAGCTTCTTGACGCCTGGCAGTAGTATGGTTTGTCTTGGCAAAGATTTAAAAAAATGTTCACTTACAGGATTTTTCAGTATTCCAGCAAAGTTAAGGTTTCATATTCTTTAAAATGTGTCACATTCCCTTTTTAACATTTAATTTTAAATTGTAAAGAAAACATTAAGTGGTTTATCAAATGAAAATCAAATATACACTTGAGGAAGTTGCCTGTGACAAAAAGTTAATTTTTTTTTTTTTTCTGTTTAAGAGAAACACATATTGTTGTCCTCCCACCTGGGGCTTTGCCATTGTCTGTGTAGTAAACCATTTATTCAAAGGCTGAGCGAGCTGTTAAAGACTAATTGTCATGAAACTGTTAGGCTTTTATCTATACAAATTCCTGTCTTACTAATATTAGCTCCAGTGTGTAATTGTGTCACAATGAAATGTTTCCTCCAAGCACATGTTGCCGTTCAATCTAATTCTTGTCTCTCTGCTCGTTCAACACTGAGGCCTGAAGTCAGTATATATGTGGGAGGATACACATTCATCAACTAAACAACCATGACCAAATTCACAGGCCAGAAATCTACACACCACCCCTAGATTTCTAAGATTAACATGTGCTATGTACAGATTTATACAATTGCATTTCTCAATGCTGAGTTTACTTTTTCAAAACTCTTCACGCAGTTAGCACAACAGCAGTCTATGTGGACTAAACTGTGGATAATTTTTCATTGCCTTGACACAAAATGCCTTCATCTTTAAAAATTCAGGAATTATGTTCCCACTCAAACTCAACCACCAGCAAAACTATGTATCTGCATCCCTTTACCATTTAAGTTCAAAACCTAAAATAACACAAAATGTGATTGGAATTTGCTATAACTCTCTACAAACAAACACACAACTCAGCTAGATATATGTCAAACTAAATTAAAATATTTAGTCACAGCTGAAGCCTACTTCCTTGAATGTGAATATCTACTGCACACAATTGTTGAATCTGCAATCTGTCCTTATTCATGCATAAATGAGATTACCTACAGTATGACTTGGTATTTGCAAGAATCGAGTAGCTCAAAGGTTAATGCAAATAATTATATTTTTAGATTACATTTTTGCCACAATTACAGTCCATATTATCAGTCACAGGCATTACATGAGACAGACTGGGCATTAGGTCCAAACAATTTCAGAAGACCAATGATAAAATAAATATTAAAAAATGACAATATGTCCGTTGCACTGCTGTAACACAATGTATAGAGTACAATATACAGTGGCTTTTTTCAGAATCATGGCATGGTTGTCACAGTCTCCCTTATGGGGACCTGACATGAATATTTTAGTTGCTCCTGTGTAGGTGTGTTTGTTGTAGTTTCTCTCCCATGTGGTATGTTTCTCACTGGTGTGTATTGTTTGCAGTTTATGTTCCCACCATGCTCCATACCACATGATTCCATTCATCCAATTTTTAATTTACATTTTAGTTATTAATACGAGCTGCACGCACTTAGTAATTCATTTGGTATTTAAATTGAGTCATTTGTGTTTGTAGCTGTGGGTCATTAATTTCCTGTCAGTCTGTGTGTGTGAGTATTGTTCATGTTAAGAGATACGTATACTATTATTACTCTTTAGCCCCTCGTGGCAGTTTTTGTTTTCAAGAAGTGTTTCGAATTAAAAGACGTTTGATTTCACTCTGTATCCCTCACGTCTGTCTCTGCTTAATTCAGTACCATGGACCACTACAAAGACAACTATTACTGTACTTATGACAACGGCAAATAAATGTGAACAAAAAATGCTGTGAAAGAATGTAATTGTTACTTTTTACCTTGATCTTACAATCAAAATAGTGGCCTGTCCTCTTCAGGCTGTACCAGGTAGGGAATCTGAAAGCTACATGACCTATTGTATGAAGGCCACATTGTTTAGCAGTGTTAAATAAGTGTCCATAAATAAAAATGGGAATGGGTGGACTGTGACTGCAGTACTTGTGAAGCATGGGCAAGGACAATGGGACATGCTCTGGAGAGGTACTGCTAGAGTCACCAGGCAGAAAATGTGATCACCAACAGCAGAACTGTAGGCACCAGCACAGCGAGGTGGGCACAGGACAGAGACATGAATGAGGCATCAGGCCACATGGTCTGAAGGCATGTTCCAAGGGTTTAGGTCCTCCTAGTATCAACCTGAAATCTGAAACATAGTGTCCATGCCTTAGACCTAGTACCTCCATATATAACTCTGCTCCCACAATTTCAATAGCTTTTGTTTGATTTGTTAATTGCAAACAGCTGAGAGTCTGTACATTTTGACAAAAACATGATTTGCAATGGGGGTTGAATGATTTTGATCACAACAACTATACTAAAAATATCACATACATACAGAGGGATTTCAAATTTGAAGTTTATTGATAGTTCTAGTTAGTATTTATTGTGCCATTGTGTAATTTACATTAACATTTTAATATTTTAGCAGACACTCTTATCTAGATTGACTTACAATGAGTACAGGGACATTTACCTGAAGAAAAGTATAGGTTAATGTACCATACTCAATGACATTAGGCACGTTCGACATTAGAACCAACAAACTTCTGACTCCCTAACCACTAAGCCATCTGACAATTATTGTTTGCAATCCCGTTTCATAAGATTACAAATTTTAGTAATTTTGTTTAAAAGTGTTTTCCATCGGGACATGAATTTTACTTGGAAAGAAAGTGCTCAAGCAATTGAGAAAAAAATATATTAAAAAAATATTTAACAAACCATAGGCTGACTCCCATTATAGATTAATACTTAACCAGTCATTTTTCACTATCATGTTTAGAAAATATGCAAGTTTTACAATGATTTCTTTATTCAAAAACGCTCCAGACACAAACTGCTAATTGGGCCATCGAACACAGAGTGCTTCATTTTATCTGTGGATGTCTTGCACTGTAAAACTGTAAAAAATTGTTCCGTAAAGAGTACAGGTAACATATTACCAGTAGCTTTTCTATTACTCTTCCTACACTTCCTTCAAGACAATAGAAAATAATTTATAAACACAGTTAACACACAGAGCTGATATTAATTTGTAACAGACATCTACTGTGTTTATTTTCTGTTACTGTCTTGAAGGAAATGTCTGTAAAATAATTGAAAAACTACTGGTAACAAATTGCCAGGTAAGGAAAATCTGCAAGTGAGCCAAACTTTGTAATTGTATGGGAAAATATGAACTTTTACCACTGCCTTGCAGTCATAGAGTAGTTTGCAATGACTGCTGAAGGCCTGGAGATATCTGCAGAAAATTGCCAGAGATGGCTCAGGCATGCCAAGAGATATTTTCCAAATGTATTTAAAGGACATGAGGTGTGATGCTGATGTGAATTTATGGCCAAACATCGAAAAAAGCTATATATCTTTATCTGTATCGATTGAACGATATCCCCTGTATATGTATAGTGGACAGAATCAGTTAAATTATAAATAAAAGAATGAATAAACCATGTAACATTTAATGATGTATTTCTACATTTACTTATTTCTAAATTTATTGATTTTTTCACAATATCATATTTCACAATTTATTTATTTCATGTTTGCAATCATTGCGACATCTGTCATTATTGAATCTGTCATTGAATCTGTCACTTTTAGCCATCAAAGTTGGAAGTCCAGGCTCTATCCCCTGATTGGTCTGACCACTGGAATGAACGGCCTCCAAGCACCAATGATCTGCCTGCCTTCCATATCCATATTACTGTTCCTCTTAGGCTAATTTGTTACAATGTGACTCTACTGTTTGTAAATGTTTTCGAATACGGTTTCATCAATGTCCTGGTCTCACAGGTCCTCCAGCATTGCAACCTCTTTGGGAACTTCTTCGATTTAATCATCAGCAGTTTCTATTCATCTACAGTAGATAACATTTTCCTTTTCAGTGCTGTTTCTCAATTCGACTATTCATACTATGTAGTCAAAGTCAAAGTCAAAGTGGTTTATTTATCATATGCATTGAACAACATACATCATCCTATGCAGAGAAATTCTTATTGTACGTTGCTACAAATACGAATTGGTTCTTAGTCAACATGTTTTGTTAAATTTACGATCCAAACACACTACTGTGTTTGAGAGCACATCCTGTGATTTTCAGTGGAGTTATATGTGCAGATGTTTAATTTGTCAACATTCATTTGACATTGTTATCAGTCAAGGCAGTAATCATAATATATATTGGAGGGGACACATCCCCCTATATTTAAATATGCTAAAAATGTCCCCCCCCCATATATTGATAGGCTAATATATATATAGAGATATTTGGTCCCCCCCCCCAATGTTCCCTACATGCTTACGGCCTTGTTAACATTCATAATTCCCTTGCAACATGTGTTTTGCAGTGTCCTAGGAGGTAATACTACATCTTGTAATGCTACTTTTTGTTATTGTTTTAGGTCATTATGTTATGAGTGACAAAGTGTTCTTATTGGTTTATAACCTTTGCTAGTGTTGTGATTTTTAGACAAACTACTTTCTCTTACAAGTGACCAGCTTTTATACACTGTAAAAATGAAATTTTTTCATATTTAAAAATGTGAAAAACAGTCTATATCGGATAATGATTCCCAAAACAATGCAGTGTTTTGATAGGTGCAAATGCACAACTGTCAGATCCAGCCCAGGATGGACTGTAATTCTGACTCTTTTCTTTTGGTTTCAGTGCGTTTTCACGGTGGTTTAGTTAGTTTTGTTATTTTCCTCATGTGTCATTGTTTTCTGCTCTGTGTGTGTGTATTCAGGTTCCTTCCCCTAGTGTTGCGTTTGTCTCCCTCTTGTGCCTCTGTGGTGTATTTACCTGTGCTCCTTTGTTTTTAGTCAGATTATGTCAGTGTGTTTATTTCCCAGGTGTCTGTCATCAGTCCTCATTAGTAGTAGTATTTAGTTGGTGTGTTTGCTTCCCTCCCTTGTTCGTTCTTTGTACCCTGTTACGTTACCTGGTTGTGAGTATTCCTGTTCCATGTTTCCTGTTTGATATCCGTTATTCCTGTTCCGTGTTTCCAGTGTTATCCATAGATTGCTTTTGAGTTGTACGTTTTGCCCCTCGTGGCTGTTTTGTTTTACCCAGTGTACTATTAAAGTACCTTTTGGTTTATATTCCATTACTTCGCGCCTGCCTCTAAATTCCTGACACTCATTTGAACCATACCGTGACAGAAAGAACGAACCAGTATGAAGAGGCAGCGAAGACTCCGCCAAGGACCAGAGTAGAGCGTGTCCCTCTCCCTTGGTGGTATGTTTCTCGGAGGGGAGTTTGCTGCATGCCCCTTTTTTCCCCACGTCGGGGAGAGGGAGCAGCCCACCGAGCGGGTACGACTCGCCTCCATGTGGGACGTGGACAGCTCCGACGAGGAGTATTCCCACATGGAGGTGGAAGAGGAGGAGTGGGCCGACTGGGACGGTGAAGTGGAGGAGGACGTGTGGGACATAACCCTGGAGTGGACTGGAAGGGCCGTTCGGAGGATCTCACCACAGCATGCTCCACAGCAGCCCCGTATGGTCTACACTTCTCCCGGTAGGGTTAGCCCGCCTAGCCGCCCTGTTAGCTTTCAGGCTAGGGAAGGTAGCTTTGTTAGCCAACAGGCTAGTACATGTAGCTCTGTTAGTTCACCTGTTCAGGGCAGGTGTCCTTTACCCAGAAACCCCTATCAGAAAACTAGTCCCCCTAAGCTCCCTGTAGTCACCTCTAGGGTTTCAGGTTTTGCCCTAGTCCCCGCTAACTCTGCAGTTCCTAGCTCTCTTGTTGCTAGCTCGCTAGTAGCTAGCTCTCCGTTTCCCAGTACTCCTGTTTCTTGCTCCACTAGCCCCATAGCTAGCTGTCCACCTAGCTCCCAGGCCCCTCATACCAGCTTTCGAGCAGGTCCCGTTAGCCAACCTGGTAGCTCGCTCAGCCCCCAGGGTAGCTCCCATAGGCCTCCCCTTCCTTTCCTGGTCAGGGATCCCATTCCCAGTATAGGGAGGGTTAGTGGCCTTCAGAGGAGAGAGCAGGATGACCAACTACCGGAGAGGGACAGAGTAGCCCTCTCTATTACCTGGTTGGAGGGTAGGGCTTTTGACTTCGCCCTGGCCCTCTGGAAGACGGTCCACCCACTTTTGGAGGACCACCAAGGGTTCACCAGCTTTCTGGAGAGCCTGTTCGGGCCTCTCCCCGAATTGGCCAGCCCCCAGCCTTCTCCACCAGAGCCTCCGGCAGCTGCTTGCCCACAGCCTTCTCCGCCAGTGTTTCCGGCAGCAGCCTGCCCACAGCCGTCGCTGACCGTCCCGTCAGGACCTCCGTCGCTGACCGTCCCGTCAGGACCTCTGTCGCTGACCGTCCCTTCAGGACCTCCGTCGCTGACCGTCCCTTCAGGACCTCCGTCGCTGACCGTCCCGTCAGGACCTCCGTCGCTGACCGTTCCGTCAGGACCTCCGTCGCTGACCGTCTGGTCAGGACCCCCGTCGCTGACCGTCTGGTCAGGACCCCCGTCGCTGACGTCCCGTCAGGACCCCCGTTGCTGACCGCCCCGTCAGGACCCCCGTCGCTGACCGTGCCGTCAGGACCTCTGTCGCTGACCGTCCCGTCAGGACCTCCGTCGCTGACACCACCGCCAGACCTCCCAGACTCCCTGCTTGAGCCAGAACTCCCGGAAGCCCTGCTTGAGTCAGGGCTCCCAGACAAACTGCCGCCCTGGCCACCAGACCTGCCTTTTTCCGGGCCTCCTGATCTGCCTTTCCCCGGGCTACCTGACCTACCTGACCTCTGGCCTCCGGAACTGCCTGTTCTTTGGTCTCCTGACCTGCCTGTCCTAAACCTGCCTGAACTGCCTGTCAACGGGCTCCCAGACCACTTGCCTGTCCCATGGTCTCCTGACCTGCCTGTCCTAAGCCTGCCTGAACTGCCTGTCAACGGGCTCCCAGACCCCTTGCCTGTCCCATGGTCCCCTGACCTGCCTGTCCTGTGCCCCCTTGATATGCCTGTCCTAAGCCTGCCTGAACTGCCTGTCAACAGGCTCCCAGACCCCTTGCCTGTCCCATGTTCTCCTGACCTGCCTGTCCTGTGCCCCCTTGAACTGCCTGTCCCCGGGCTCCCAGACACCCTGCCGGTGACAGGGCTCCCAGACACCCTGCCACCGGGGCCCATTGAACTGCCTTGCCCCTGGCCGCCACCTGAACTGCCTTGCTCCTGGCCGCCACCTGACCTGCCTTGCTCCTGGCCGCCACCTGACCTGCCTTGCTTCTGGCCGCCACCTGACCTGCCTTGCCCCTGGCC
>JACXGM010019152.1:0-18565 GCA_016801145.1 Umbra pygmaea
CGGCCACTTCCTTGGTTTATGTTGCTCAGAACTACAATTCCCATTCCCCAGTTCTACTTCCTGTGGACTACAGCTTCCCTAGTCATGCCTCCTCAGAACTACATTCCCCATACCCGGACTCAATTATCCTAATTCACCACACCTGCTCACTCCATTCAGTATTTAGTCACACACCTCTCCTTGCCTCTTTGCGAGGTATGTGTGAGTATACATTTCAATTACTGAGCATTCATTTCTTATCTTCTTGTTTTCTGGCCTGACCTTAGCATTGTGTTTCATGTACTTTGACTCGGATCATCCCTTGTACCTTTGCCTGGTTTTTGGATTGATATTCTGGCCTGACCTTTGCAAGGAATGTTTGTTATATGTTTTGGATAATCCTCTGTACCGTAGTCTGAACAGTTTATGCCTTTGGGTTTTTACAGGCCTGCCTGCCTGATAGCTTTATCCAGATTCCGCCTGTTGACTAACCTGTTTCTAATAAACATTATTGTTCATTCTACCTTTTGGTGAGTTTGATACTTACAGAGGAGAGCTCATTACACCCAGCCTTACACATTCCAACATACACTGAAAACCTAGAGCAAGTATAGTTAATGAACTATTTTTAACCCACACAAACAGACTAAAAAAACACACAAGCACAGAAATTAAAAAAGGAAACATTTAGGTAAACACTTTTTTTCCTAACCTAGGCTAACCTCCGCTTAAGACTAATAAGAAGTCTGGAGGCCATCAAAAGAAGAATTAAGTGGTTTACATCTGTTAAAAAAATTATTGGTGTTACACCAAAGAGATTACATATTTTTTTTACCTGCAGGAAGAACAAAACATCACTGAGCCATTGAGAAATCACCATGCTTCACAGTGGGGATGGTATTCTTTTCACCATATGCCTTGTTGACCTCTCTCTAAACATAGCGCTTATGGTTGTGACCATAAAGCAGAATTTTGGTCTCGTCACTCCAAATTACAGTGTGCCAGATGATGTGAGGCTTATCAAGGTGTTCTTCTGGCAGTTTTGGCTGATATCGTTCTTGGTCTACCTCACCTTGGCTTGGTATGAAGAAATCCCCAAATCTTCCACTTCTTAATAAGTGATTGAACAGTACTGAGTGGCATTTGCAAGGCTTTAGATATATTTTTATATCCATTTCCAACTTTATACAATTCCAGTACCTTATTACCCACCTCATCCACCACCAATGTGTAGCATCCACCTGGGTGATGCACAGCAGCCATTTTGCACCAGAACGCTCACCACACATCAGCTATTAGATGGAGCGATGAGTAGTTATATATGCCAATTAGGAAGGAGGGGGATTATTAGGTGGCCATGATTGAAGTGAGGCCATCCGAAAGATGGCACTCTACACAGGGCAGATGTCCCCATCACTACCCTGGGGCATTGGGAATGATCTTTAGACCAGAGGGAAGATTGCCCCCTACTGGCCCTCCAACACCAATTCCAGCAGCATTGGTCTCACTTCCAGGCCCGACCCTGCTTAGCTTTTAGAAGCAAACCAGCAGTGGAATACATGGTACTATGCTGCTGGCTTAGGTAAGATGGTCTTATATGACTTATCTAACCTAAATCACAGGCAGCGCTATGCCAATTTTGCACTACCTCATGCAGGAGGCTTGAGGAAAGTCAGAGAACCCATGGTCAGGCTTGAATCCACGACAATCATGACGTAGGCTATCCTGCAATGCAGCGACGTAGCCCACTACGCAGGTCTATTGACAGTGCTTTTTTTTCCCATGGCTCAGTTTTAACATGCTCAGTGCATCCACGTGAGAGCTAACAAACTCATTGACTATTTATACACAGACACTAATTGTCTAAACATTCAAGGGTATGTAAACTTTGGATCAGGGTCATTTGAGTGATTTCTGTTATCAGTATGAGATACAGATAATTATAGCTTCATATGAGCACTATCTTTACCTTACAGTCAGATGTTTTGCATGAACAGTCATCTTGTCAATATCAATGCCAAAATTTCACAATTTCTGCCAGGGTAAAAAATGTTACACTGGAAAGTTTATTAACCTTTAGACCTGCTACCTCTAAAGATCACCATATGGTTTTTGTATCTACTTATTTACCTATTTCTAAGGCTCTGAAGTCTTCTATCAAAAAGCATCGGCTTGTCTAGTCCACCGACTTCTCAGTGGGCTTTTCTGAGTAGTCCGAAGGGAGGGCAGCCAGAGCCCACCCAGGAGAGACATGGAAGTAGCGGTGGAGCCGCGCATAGTAATTAAGAGGGCATGGCAGCCGGTACCAGCATTATGGGCATGGCAGGCTCAAATGATGTTGCCGCTGGTACCGGCCGTGAAGAGTTCGGCAAGCTTGGCGTCAACTTGAAAAACATACTGTGTCTGTATTCTGTTCCATTTACTGTCACAAATTTTGAAAAATAACTCAATAATATCTGGTTCTATTCCTTTTAACTTTCCACAACGGCCCAAGCAAGGCAATTGAATATTAAATCATATGGGTAATCAACAGGGCCTTAAAGAATTTCAAGATTTCAAGTACATATATTCTATCCCCTGCTCATTTTTTTGTAATTCGTCTCAAACTCCATATGAAATTTAAAGCAAAAAAAGAAATAAAATTGAATAACGTGTCTATGAACAAAGGTGGGTCAAAATAAAAAGTAACAGTCAGTAGGCTATCTTGTGTGGCCACTAGGGGTGGCATCAGGGGCGTCATGCCCATAGAAACTGAGGGGGCACGTTCCCCCTCAGATTTTTGAGCCAAGTGGATTTTCGATTTAATATCTGTTTTTGTGGGCACATGTTTCCGTGTGTTGTGCACACTGTGCTCCCTTAAAAAAATGGGTCATGACTCTTCTGGGTGGCATGGTTCATGAAAAAACATTTGAAATGTTCGGTTTGCTTGTCTCGGTTCGGTGCGTGTGTGCACTTACTGCGGTTGTGAAGACTTTCAACACCTATGTTAAAACACTTTAAAACACCAGAAATGAAAAGCGGAAAACAGAATCTAATGGCGTTCTGAATACGATCTAATATTTTACAAAATAGTTCACCGAAATGTGTTTCTGAAAACATTTTAAGTGAGAAATAGGCCATAAAGTTGCTGAATCTGTCTTCATTTCAGATCGACAAAGGTCAGTTTAAAGATTTTCGTCAGATTTTGAGATGCTGCGACAGGAGCCGATCTCTCCTCAACGGTGGAGTGCCGCAAGTTCACGTCACGTGTATTTTTGTAAGAGCTACACTGAAGTTGGAAGTTTGATGAATGCAAGTTATTTCAACTGTTATTCTGTAATATTTCAAATTCCGTATGTGCATGATTACATGATATAACTATCTTTTAATACTGTATCCTAAATTGTGAATAATTAAGCTATATATCATATGCTGGAGTATATTTCTGGAGTGTTAAGATTAAAAGAAAAAATAACAACAAGAACCGTACAGAACCAAAAAACGTGATACAAACCGATTTGTGTTTTTTTTTAACCGTGCCACCCCTAGTGGCCACCAGCTGCATTCAGTACTGAAGTGCATCTCCTCCTCATGGACTGCACCAGATTTGCCAGTCCCTGCTGTGATATGTTACCCCACTCTTCCACCAAGGCACCTGTGATATGTTACCCCACTCTTCCACCAAGGCACCTGTGAGATGTTACCCCACTCTTCCACCAAGGCAACTGCAATTTCCCGGACATTTCTGGTTAAAATGGCCCTTGACCTCACCCTCTGATCCAACAGGTCCAAGATGTGCTCAATGGGATTGAGATTCGGTCTCTTCACCGGCCGTGGCAGAACACTGACATTCCTGTCCTGCGGGAAATCATGCACAGAAGGAGCAGTATGGCTGGTGGCATTGTCATGCTGGAGGGTCATGTCAGCATGAGCCTGCAGGAAGGTATATGTATAATGTATACACATACAAAAGATTTTTTATTTTTTAAATCACAAACTTCCCCTCTCAAATCTGCCCCATGCATTGCCATGACATGTCCATTATTTAATGCAACACCTCGGTGAACACAGGCACACCCGATTTGGTCACTTGTGAATGTTATTTGAAGAGTCAGTATTCCAAATGTAATTTAAAAAAAATACATTGAACATTAAGGTCTGCAATGTGAACAACATTTTACATTGTCTAACACGTCTGTTAAGTTCTGAGACCGAACCTTTTTTTGCACTGTTGAGTAGAAACCTGATAATAATAATTTTATTCTGTATTTGTCTGGTGTATTCTATGCATATGGGCATCAAGAATTAAACTTCCAAAATGCCCTGATGGCATACCAGGGTTTGGGCAACAATTCAACGGCTGCGTCTACTGTGTTCTTAAATGACCACTTTGATAATACGCCAAATAGGGGTAGGGTCCAACTCATTACTGATGAATGAATATCTTCAAAAAACAACTTCAGAGATTTCTAGATTGAAATTACAACAAATGTTTATTTAATCACATTCCAATTTGTCACCCAGTTCCAAGGGATAATTTGCGAAGGGTTTGATTATTTTCATGTCATGATGAAATGGATGGCAAATGCGCACTCAAAGGTGATACAGAAGGATCCAACAAAATGTTAAATGAAAATGATTAGAAAAACCTTTTAGCTCCTTAATTGTCACTGCCAGGTGAAAACCATGTCTAATTGATTTGTTTTACCTTTGGGATGCAGTGAAAAATGTTTGTAGAGTACCCAGGGTGGCCACATTTCTTAGGAAGTAGAGTTCCTGTTTCACCCTCTTGACAACACTGGTGGCATTGATGGACATGACCTGTTTTTTTTAATCTTTTTTAAACACAATATACAGTCTGACACTAAGTCTCTTCTTCATCTGAGCTATGTGTACAGAAAATTAACAACAAATACAGAATTACAAATAACAATTACATTAAAGTATAAATAGGTAATTTAACATGCATTTAATTTGACCTATTGGAACTAAAACATCTAGCTTGAGGTAATCTTGTTCACAGACACTTCAGACCAATGTGGCATTGTGCTATCACATTAAATTAGCTGTTCCAATCTAACTGGAATCTTTAACATTCAATCAGATGGCTCAATGGTTAGGGAGTCAGACTTGTATACAGAAGGTCAATGGTTTGATTCCTGTCTGTGCCAATTGTAATTTAGCCTACATTGCTCCAGGGGGGTGTCCCTGTACTTACTGTAATTGCTCTCGTGATATTATTTGGTAAATGTAAACAATGACAAAGAAAAAGGGTAGCTTTTTATATCTGCGTCAAGGTCAACATCAAGAGGAAGGTGTTCGTAGCTCATTCACTGTGTGCAACAGAGCCTGGGGACAAGGATACACCGGAGGGTAATTGTACAGCTTTCCAAGAGTCAGTGGCATGGTAGACAAAAGTCATTTTCTGATGTACAGTAGGTTAACCAAGTCAAATGCTTTGGATGAATTTGGATGTGCTCACCGGAGCCAGCTGTTGGCCACTAATTGTATTTTTTTATTTTGAAAACTCACCAAATTTTGATTTGATTGCTTGTGGCATACATAAAATGCAAAAAGAGAGAAATGTGCTGCTTAGGTGTAGAGTGAAAACAGGATTTTATGAGGTGCTCGTCTGACAGTGGGGTAAGATTAGAACACTGCAAAAGTAGAAGTAAACTTCAAAGTCCAAGGCACTCTCTAGTGCAACTGTGAAAGTCACAGAGCAGAAGAGAAAACACTGACGCGTTTCAGCTCACAGGCCTTTGTCAGGGTGCTAACAGCCCTTCCCCTCGATGGACACTTGAGATGAGCAACATCTGTACATGATCAACTTAAAAACGCTTTGCTCTTGCTGTGCCAATTACTTGCTATGGGGCAGCATTTACACCCAAACTGGCAACCGTGCTACTTCAGGCGTAGCTCAATTCTCTGAGAGTTCTTCTCCTTGCTCTCAAAGTTAAAGCGAAGAATGTTGCGAATGGTCAGAAACAACCCCAAAGACCTACAACATCATCCTACTGCAGATGGTGTCACTGTGCGTTGTTCAACAATTCAGTGCACTTTGCACAAGGAGAAGCTGTGCGGGAGAGTGATGCGGATGAAGCCTTTTCTGCACATGCCACAAACAGAGTTGATTGAGGTATGCAAACACATATTTGGACAAGCCAGCTTCATTTTGGAAGAAGGTGCTGTGGACTGATGAAACAAAGATGGAGTTATTTGGTCATAAAAAGGGGCGTTATGCATGGCGGCTAAAGAACACAGTTCCAAGACAAACACTTGCTACACACTATAAAATTTGGTGGAGGTTCCATCATGCTGTGGGGCTGTGTGGCCAGTGCTGGTACTGGGAATCTTGTTAAAGTTGAGGGTCACATGGATTCCAGTCAATATCAGCAGATACTTGAGAATAATATAGATGAATCAGTCACAAAGTTCAATTTATACTAGGGATGGATATTTCAGACAACAACGCAAAACCCTGCTCAACATCTACTTTGGCATTTATACAGAGGAACAAGTACATTGTTCTGGAATGGCCATCCCAGTCCCCAGACCTGAATATCATTGAAAATCTGTGGGGTGATTTGAAGTGGGCTGTCCATGCTCGGCAACCATCAAACCTGAACTAGGGATGTTTTGCGTTTAGAGAAATTTCTCCATTTAGAGGAATGGTCCAAAATACCTTCATCCAGAATTCAGACACTCATTACAGACTATAGGAAGCGTATAGAGGCTGTTATTTCTGCTAAAGGAGGCTCAAATAAATATTGATGTGATTTTTCTGCTGGGGTGCCCAAATGTATGCACCTGTGCAATTTCATTTTGATGCATTATGCACATTTTCTGTTCATCCAATAAACCTCATTTCACTACTGAAATATTACTGTGTCCCTCAGTTATTTGATAGATAAAAATGAAATTGCTGATCCAAACACCCAAGTATTTTTAAATGAAAATCATGAAAATTGTCAGGGTTGCCTAAACTTTTGCATATGACTGTAAATATATAAAAAGGGAAATATATAATTTGAATGATAAATAAAATAATTAATAAAAAACATGTAACATATTTAATGACATATTTGTACATTTATTCAATTATTTATTTCACAATTTCATATTTCACAATTATTTATTATTATATGGTTGCAGTCATTGTGAAATCTGTCATTATTGAATCCGTCATTGAATCTGTCACTTTCACAGATTAAAGTTTATTATACCTTTGGGGAGTTTAACTGCCATTAATTGCAAGAAGGAATTCAGCTTGTGCAGGGTTTTGAGTGTCTGTCTGCCCCTCCCCGCTCTCCTCTTCCACATGTTTAATTTCTCGCTAAGACATTACATTTAGAATAGCGTAACCTTATCATTGATGATAGGCCATAAGTTAGTCAGCGAACAATTGGAAGAACCTACTTCAATGTTACAGATGCATGGTTGACTCTCCCTGTTGTGTTTATTTTCCTGTCTGCCAATTACTTCCTCCTCACGCAAAGCTCGCTCTTGCTTTGCGTAAGAGACCTGAGAATTGCAAAAATATTTATTATTTTAGTCTGAGTTGTTTTCAAGTGGAGTCGAAACCCAGAAATGGAGTCGACACTAACAAAAGGAATCGACACTTAGAGTTAAGCAGTAAGGAGTCAGGTAATCAATTCTTTGGGAGTCGACTCCATCCCTGCCACCTCATATTTTCGAGTCCTCCACGTACCCCTAACGGGAGCAACCATAGTTTGAAAACCAATGGTCTACATAACAGTTTCAAGCATACACCAAAACAGAGTAACGAGGTTACGATATCCCACAACAGCAGGTGGATCTAAATATGCCGGCAAGGCCTAGCACAAGTGGAGACATTTGGAGCTAAAGAGTGGGTGTGAAAGGGGAACGGTGGCTTCAATAGACAGGTGACCCTGAGCGCTGCATCCTAGTTGTGCCAGTAGGGGGAGCTCCAGCATTACTGATTAATGCTGACAATTACTGACCTGTGATTACGCAACCAATGAGATTTCAGTTTGATTTATTGCTGCTTTTGCCACGAAAAAGTTCAATGTAGGAGAAACCATTTGTGTGTTTGTCAGAGTTTCCGAAACTACAACTTAACCCAGAAAGGGTTTTCCAAGCAAGTACTTTAATTCTATCAAGTGCACTACAGTGGAATCAAGTGCACTACGGGGGACATAGCCATATTGATGTAACACTTGCTCTTCCTTCTCTGGCTGATGAGAGATGCAAATAATTCCTTCAAGCCATTTAGAAACATTAACAAATTATAGATATTTGTTCCTTTCTAACTCATAATGGAAGTAACTTGTGAGCAGACTAACTTCCAGTTCCGACTTGTCT
The DNA here is from genome assembly GCA_016801145.1 of Umbra pygmaea. NCBI lineage: Eukaryota > Metazoa > Chordata > Actinopteri > Esociformes > Umbridae > Umbra > Umbra pygmaea. Next base: position 8,305 of record JACXGM010019152.1, read on the forward strand.
GGAAATCGATTTAAATAGATAAATAAACAGTAGAGAAAAAACAAATTGTTCTGTATTTCTGTAATGTTTTGTATAATTATATTTTCTAATGATTTTTCATTCAACATTAATACTCCCCAAAATATGGTTTCACACAGCTCCCAATTCTAATTTATTTATATTAAACTTTTCTTCAGTCCAAACAAATAGGTACCAAGAAAGCAAAACATTTCCAGACACCTTCTATTTTGCAACAGTCCCCTGGGGCTTATAGGTACATCCCACCTGCGGAGATTAAACTGTGCCATTAACTATTTCATGTGCATTTCTTGCGAGGTGCCACAGGTTATAAGCCATTCCGTAGGTTTTCATTCCGACTGCGGTTGCGACTTCCCTGAGTTTCATCCTAGTAATGATTGGCAACATGTGCTAAATTTGGTTTGTAATGAAAACCTATGGAATGGTGGCTCGCAGAATCAATAATGAGTATTGCTGTTTTAGTGGAATGTGATCAGCTGTAGGCAAGATCTCAAAAGTGAAGTTGTTATTATTAAATGGAACTGACAGCCTTTTAACTACTTTGCACATTTGAAGCAATCAGACAATCATAATATATGTTAACTAAATTGTAACACTGGTAGTAAAAATACGGTGGAAACAATGACAGACACCCTCCTTTTTGTCTGGGAGGATTTTATTCTTCCCATATGAATCTTAATGAGCTGAATGAGCTAAGCTGTGCCAAATAGCGCACCGTTCAAACTTGTCACCTGTCTTCACAACTGTGTGGCAGACAACTGTCCCCTCGCCATCCAGGACTGGTGGGATCAAGATGTCTGTTCTTTGGAGCTAGGACCCTCTCCCAGCCTAGTGGTGTCATGCACCGCTTCTGGCCCTTAGAACTTGGGCCATCCGCGGGACTGGAGAGGCTTCTAAAAGCCACCCCAGAAGCAGCCAGGCACCCTGCCGCTGAAGCCAGTCGGGTGTAGTCGTGATCTGTACGTGCACCTAGAGTGGTCCCTGAGGCCTCTTGGCCACTCCAGCCGACCACCCCCAGCTCCCAATGCCCCCCCAAAAAGACCCAGGAATTCTTTATCATTTTTTTATTTAACCTTTATTTAACCGGACAGGCACTTTGAGAAAAATGTATCATTCTAAGTGGCGACCTGGGCTTTTTTCCCCCGCGACACCCCTGGGTCCTTCCAGAGTGGAGAAACGGCGTGAGGTGCTGACATGGGTAGGAAGGCTGGTCTTGGAGGCAGTGCCTCTGGTGATGGAGTTGGGCTTGGCTGGGAATTTTATTATTGAAGGTCTTTTCTCACATACTCAATAAAAATACAATTAGAGTTTATCTGGTTGAATGACAATTATTTGACATTGTCACAAACACTAGGTGGTGATTTGGAAATAGCTGTTTTATGCCTATAGGTATTGAAAGAGATTCAAGACCAAAGATTCCATGATAAAGAAAATTTTTTGCAGAATAAATCAATGCAGTTAGAATCAATCTCGAGAGATTACGGAAGGAATGACAGTATGGCTTGACCTAAAGTTTGAGACGTGGCAATGTGAAGGCTCCGATAATTTTATGAAATATACGCAAAGAAAAAGGTGAGGTCATGGAAAATAAACTCAGAGCCCAGTACAAGTGGTCCACCAGCGTTCTCCCCCATTCATGCAGGTCCCAATAACATGCAAACAAGTGTTCACTAAACATACTCAAGTTTTCAAAAACCCATTACTTAACATTTTTAAGGCAATCGGTTACCTCAAAATTTTTAAGTGAATTCAACTTTTCGGGTTTACAGTGTGTAGCAAACACATCATCTATCATAATGGAAAACAACAACACTGTAAGCCCTGATAGGTGAATTCACGTAAAAAAATTTAGGTAACCGATTGCCTTAAAAATTTTAAGTAAAGGGTTTTTGAAAACTTGAGTGCATTTAACTTAAACGCATGAAAGGGTGGATTTTTTTTTTTTTTAATTTAAGTTGAATGCACTCAAGTTTTCAAAAACACATTACTGAATGTTTTTAAGGCAATCGGTTATACCTCAATTTTTTAAAGTGAATTCAACTTTTCGGGCTTGCAGTGAACGGGCTAATCACACTCTCCTGTGGTGTTCCATTTTCCACTTCATGCCGACTGGAGTAAGACCTCCCCACTCTAACCTGTATTGACCTTTTCATCAGGAAGTCCATACTCCAGTTATAAATCCTACCTTCCACACCCAGCTTAGTTAATTTGATCATCAACCCCTCTTTCCACACCATATCATCTGCTTATTCCACATAAAAAAACAATAGGTCTATCGTCCTACACCCCTTCCTCAAACCACTTTGATAGCTGGCCAATTTCCCCCTACTCTCTAAGAAATACATCAGTCTATCTGTTACCATGTAGTCCATAATCTTTCCCAAGTGTGAAGTCAACTCTATTGGCCTGTAACTGCCTGGTATTGCTGGGTCCTTACCAGGCTTACACACTGAGACCACCACCGCTGACTTCACACTGGGGATCCTTCCCTCCTGCCATATTCTATTATACATCTTAACTATAACACTCAATGCTGCATCACTCACATGCCTCAACATTGCATAGCTAACTTCATCCTTCCCTGGTGATATTACCTTTGCTCTATGAACTGCCCTCCTTACCTCTCAAATGGACAACGATGCCTCCATCACCCCCTATTCTCCAGTCCTGTGTTCCAACACCCCAGGATGCCTCTCTCTGAACCTTTCCCTTAACTGCCTCCCTCTGTCAGGTTACTGGAGCTGTGCACCTGAACAAAGGCCTGGACCAACATCTCTCCTTCTCATCGTCCCTCACAGCCACCCGATCACACTAACACAGAACTGGAAGCTCCACTGTCTTTTCACCCCACTCATCTTTCTTATCATCACCCACACTGTTGCCTCTGGTGAGTTATGGCCAATTCCACTACCAAACCTCCTCCAGTACTCCCTTTTTGCCACACAGACCTTCCGATCATATCTAAGTAGATGTACATAGAATGTGTCCTTTTTAACTGCCTAAATGCTTTGTTCCTGAGTCTCCCCACCTCACAACAGTCCTCTGTCCACCCCACTGACATATTCACCACCTGCTCCTCAACATCATGCACACCACCCTTGCTCACTGAGCAGTTTAAACTTCCCCCACTTTGTTTTATTAAACATACATCTTCCCTGTCCTATACCACACATATGCCTGCACATTTTCATACTCCCACTGTACATAATACATGCTCACTACCTGTCATTAACTTCCTCCACACTTCCCACCCACACGGCGCTGCCAGTGATCGTGACACGAGGGTGAGATCCAACAGAGACTCCGCTCCAGATGTGAAATTGACTGTAGTCACCCTACCTTCATTCAGACCCACCAACCCATTTCTATCCAACACAAGGCCAGTTCTAGCCTGCTATATTAAGGTGGGCTGTTAAAAATAATAGGTGGGCAACTTGGGTGGTAGGTAGCCCAGAGGTTGGAGATGTAACTACACTCAACTAAAGGATTATTAGGAACACCCGTTCAATTTCTCCTTAATGCAATGACCTACTCAACCAATCACATGGCAGTTGCTTCAATGCATTTAGGGGTGTGGTCCTGGTCAAGACAATCTCCTGAACTCCAAACTGAATGTAAGAATGGGAAAGAACGGTGATTCAAGCAATGTTGAGCGTGGCATGATTGTTGGTGCCAGACGGGCTGGTCTGATTATTTCATAATCTGCGCAGTTACTGGGATTTTCATGCACAACCATTTCTAAGGTTTACAAAGAATGGTGTGAAAAGGGAAAAACATCCAGTATGCTTCAGTCCTGTTGGCGAAAATGCCTTGTTGATGCTAGAGGTCAGAGAAGAATGGCCCGCTGCTTCAAGCTGATAGAAGGGCAACATTGACTCAAATAACCACTTGTTACACCCGAGACCCCGCCGGGTACCACTCATCTCCCATACAAATAGGAAAAAGAGGCTACAATTTGCAAGAGCTCATCAAAATTGGACAGTTGAAGACTAGAAAAATGTTGCCTGGTCTGATGAGTCTCGATTTCTGTTGAGAAATTCAGATGGTAGAGTCAGAATTTGGCGTAAACAGAAAAGAACATGGATCCATCATGCCTTGTTACCACTGCGCAGGCTGGTAATGGTGGTGTAATGGTATGGGGTGTTTTATTGGCACACTTTAGGCCCCTTAGGGCCAATTGGGCATTGTTTAAATGCCACGGCCTACCTGAGCATTGTTTCTGACCATGTCCATCCCTTTATGGCCACAGTGTACCCATCCTCTGACGGCTACTTCCAGCAGGATAATGCACCATGTCACAAAGCTCGAATCATTTCAAATTGGTTTCTTGAACATGACAATGAGTTCACTGTACTAAAATGGCCCCACAGTCACCAGATCTCAACCCAATAGAGCATCTTTGGGATGTGGTGGAACGGGAGCTTCGTGCCCTGGATGTGCATCCCACAAATCTCCATCAACTGCAAGATGCTATCCTATCAATATGAGCCAACATTTCTAAAGAATGCTTTCAGCACCTTGTTGAATCAATGCCTCATAGAATTAAGGCAGTTCTGAAGGCGAAATGGGGTCAAACACAGTATTAGTATGGTGTTCCTAATAATCCTTTAGGTGAGTGTATCTAGAAAGCTTATCTTTAAGCAGTGCTTGCACACCACCTCGTACTCCACTCATCACTGATGCACCAACATTAACTAACTATGTTGTCAGCACTGTAGCTAGCATCAGAAAGATGTCTCAGCATTTTAGGGGAAATGTACTCAGCATCAAGTTGATGCAAGTCAAGCAACCCAATCGGATGCTCCTCTGGTATGCAATTGCAAACAAACCAAATTAATACAGACATATTCTCAACATTACACCTGTCGTAGTTCCATTACTTTTATAGCAAAATCCCGCAGATTCATTGTTTGCCTATCTCTTATTGAACATTCCCAGAACCATGTGTGCCACTGTTTGATTTTGAATATCCTTGGAGATCATACCTGGCATTTTTAGGTATGCCCTTAGCAATATCAGCAAGCTTCTGGTCCTTCTCTAAGATGTATTCAAACAATAAAAAAGACCTGCATCAATGTCATCGTTAGTTTCAGTGTCAAGGTGATCACACTTCAGGGTTTCTGTTGTTCCACAAAGCCCTAACTCGTTCACACACAGAAGCTGAACTACACCACCAAAGCTCTTGACATACTGCATTATCTGTTCTTTTCAAACCGGGTGTTTCCAAACAACATACACTCAGTAGTTTCCCCTTTTGCCTCTCAGCATTTGTGCTCAGACCAGGTGGCTGCAGCCTGCATATGACTGTGGCTGGATGCATGCTTCTGTAGCCCCCTCTCACGCTTCTGTTAAAATGTTTTGTGTTCTGCATGCTCCTCCTCTAGTACTGTTTTTGACTACTCATTCTTTCATATGTATAATATAAATATAATACTAAGTTGTGGTTGTTTCACCTAATTTCTCCTAAATGTATGCACTCACTGTAAGTCACTCTGGATAAGAGAGTCTGCTAAATGATTAAAATGTAAAATGTATAAACTGTAAGTGCTGCTTTGCAGTTGTTAAAACCATGCGAGGTATAAAACAAATCACTCATTGGCAGTGACATACTTCCGACAGGGGAAACAGAAGCATGAGTCCCGCAGAACAGAGTCAGCCATGGTCGTGTGTGGTAACGGGCAGGATTAAATGACCTGGATATAGCACCAATTGTGCGCTTTGGGTAGCTACCTAATATAGGCTGGGATGGTGCATCACTATTCAAGTCACTAATGGCGTGAGGTAGGGCAGCTGAAAGAGGAGACTGCTGTGGGGTAGAGCTTGTGGAGGGTACAGGAGCTGGAGCTGTGCGTGTGGAAGATACAGGAGCTTGAGCAGTGCTTGTGGAGGATACAGGGTAGTTGAGGAAGCCTGGGCCTCTGATGAGCTAATGTTAGCAGAAGCCAAATGAGGCTTCAGGCATTGGATTGGTGGTGGTGGACGGTATGTCTGTTTATTTATGTGTAATCTCTGAAGTGTCTGTAATAATGCAAGTTTGAAAACAATGCTACTATGCCTAGAGTCTGTTTAGGAGCGGTATCCTGCTGATGGGACACCCAGGGTTCTAAATGTGGGACTCAGCCGATACAGTCGCCTAACTTTCTCTGAATTGTCAGAGATGCACCAAAGGGTCCCAATAATAAAACTCAGCATTGTTTTTATTAGTAAAATTAATTTGTTACGAGAAAATGATCATACAATTAGCCAAACTTCACCGTCTTTGTTTCCAAACAATCAACAAACTATTTTCAGACTTCCGAGCTTTAAATCAGTGTTCTAGCCAGTCAGTGCACTCGGCTCATATTTCCTGGGCTATGTAGATGTAAACAGATAACTGATTGGTCATTTTAAACCTTGCGAAGGGAATTACAGCTGACTTTGTCTTTGTACTCTCAAAGCGGAGCGCACAGATACGCCAAAGCGTCACTTTTTTGAATGACAGTAAATCTGTCAAATCATGATCGAAATAATTGAATTTAACGTAGGTAGACAGCCAAAGAGCTGGGCTATTCAGTAATTTGGGTTGATCCTTTTGAGCATCACAGAAGTAAAGCTACAGTTGTGCGTTCGGAGAGAGTGTTTTTTTTTCGTGGTTTTGCATTTGACCTAAGGTCATTGTTGGCTGCTAACTTTGCCATTTGTATAAAAAAATTAGTTCTTATGGTATTATAATAATATAATTTAAGATTATTGTTATTTATTTGAAAATTATTACTTTGGAAACTTGGGTACATTTGGCCACAATCGTGAGGGGTCCTCTTATAAAATAGTCTACAGCTGCTTAGCTGTTGACTCTATCATTCAAAAATGTTTGGCACATCATCATCATACATAATTAATTACATAAAATAACTTCAATTTAAATCCTATACTGAGAAAACAGGCTTGATTTGTTTCTATAAAATAAAATAATTTTAATCCTCAGTGTCTTTAAATTTAGTAATGAAAAGAAAGATGTCCTGTCTAAACAAATCCCATGGTTAGTTGAATGAAAGAACAAGTTCTATATCAGAAGTGTCAAGGGAACTAACCTTCAGAGAATAATAAAAGTGAAGGTTACAGTTTCTCACAAAGCATAGATCATAATTAAAATAAAGTAATAATTATATATACAGTAATTTCATGTTTTTGATGACATTAAGGGAGATGTTTATATCCCTGCATGTCCTGGTTTTTATGTGCTTACCTCCTCCCTTTAGACTGATTTATATATACATTCCCAGAGTCTCAAATTGATATTTTGGGAAAATATAATAAAAGGCTCTGACTAGTGAGACTTTGGAATTGCAGTGTCCTAAAATGTCTTTAGATAAGGAATGAAGTAGATTTTGTATCTCTCAGCTTTATTAAATGAATCACAGAAAAGGTGAGATAGCACAATCAGAAACAAACACATCCTTGTAGATGTTCAAGTCATGCACAATGCACATGCATATTGATTTTAGTCAATTAGATATTATCACATAGTTTTACCTAGCCTTAGTACAAAATATGTAATTTGTCCTTGACAGAACCCTCATGTGTACTTTTTTATGTTTTAAGTAAGCAAAGAAACCAATAAAGACTTTTGCATAAATTGCAAAGCATTTTCTTTCCGCATCAGAAAAAGTTGGCAGCACCATAATTCATCTAATCTAATAAACCTCAACTCAAACAATGCAATAATCAAATTGTGTTTGAGACATTTTGAAATGTCATTTCAATGAACCTCTTCTGCCATTTTGAAATATTCTGGTACAGGATAATGCAATTAACTACACACTGCACCATGAATAATGTCTTGTAATTCAAATTATCTGCTCTGACCTTTTGTGGACTATTTTAAGAAATTTAAACATAGGAATCTGTAATATCCTAAGCAAACCAAGAAGGTGATTTATGTGATCAAATGTCAATAACTTTTATTATTTGGCAAAACAAAATTCTACATGAGTGTCTAGCTATATTTTTAAGGTTTAGGAAGTGTCCGAAGTTTCACTCTTTTGCAAATGCAATATATTTTGACTAAGTCAAATGGAGTGGATGTTCATCACAGAGACAGGGAACTAAAAACACTTGTGAATGACTAATAGAAACCATGAACAATCGATAGGTGGAATGAAATGTAATTTCCCCCCAAAGGTGTGGCTCCAGGAATAACTACCCCGCCAGAAGGGGTGGTGCTACAGGCTCTGTGAGGGGAGTGGAGCCCTGGTCTCACGTGCAGGAGGCAGAGCCCCAATCTCAGTTGCAGGGGGTGGAGCCCCGCGCTCAGGATTAGGGGGCCCAGCCCCAGTCTTATAATCCAGACCTATACTTGAATGTGTAACAAACAGATATTAATGTCCTAGACATTTTTAATACATGCTAAAGACCTCTAAATTATCTATCTATTTAAACCAGGTCAGTTTTATACATTTCTTATGTTAGATAAACGTGATTGAATAACATTTGAGGGACAATTGTACAATATTACATCCAGGGGCGGACTGGCCATCGGGAGGATCGGGAGTTTTCCAGAACGGCCGGTCCATTCTGGGCTGTCACATTTTACTTTGACGGCCGGTCGGACGTAGTAAAACAAGTGACAGTAGGCTGAAATGGACTGGCTGTTGCATTCGCAAAACTGCGCTCTGGCCCGGCCGTCAAATCGAGAGAGAGTTCAGATGAGGAGAAACCCAGAGTGAATGATTGACGAACGCGGGGAGCGACAGATACAGCGCACACGCACACGCACGCGCCACCCCCCCCCCACCGCCGGCCGCTCCATCCAAAGTCCCGGGCCGAAATTTTGTCCCAGTCCATCCCTGATTACATCCCCAAATCTCAAGAATAGAATCTCCCAGAAACATTCTTGCAAATCCCAATTACGTGAAATTTGAACATATGACAAGGGCTGTTACTGTGCAACCCAGACCCTAGGGGGAATTGAGAGTGTAATCAGCATTAAATACTGTGGATGTTTCTTAGGGGAATGTGAATGTGGATTGTGAATGGGAGCTGAAGTAACTGCATATGCAATAGTTTTTTATTCTAGCACTATCAGGCCTGGATTAACACAGGTGCTCAAATGCTAGTGCAACATGAATGTCATACTAAATATCCTTATTTCCATCATAAATGGTATATATGAGGATTACATGCAAAACTATATGTCTAAAAAAAACATTGCAAACATATACCAAACTAGAGCCCTACTGAATTTCAAGTTCATGTTCAACCAGAGGTGAGGTGAAGATGTGAGGAGGGAGGGGGCTAGATACTGTCTGGGGTCAGAGCTTCTAGCTTCCAAAATAGACGGATACAAGTTACAGGATATTCATCGGTGCTTAAAATCTAATCATATGTGACATTTTTGCAATGATGTATATATATTTTTATCATAGCCTATTTTTTTTAATTGCCTGCTAAAACTGAAACACTTCGCAACACAAGCAGAAGGCAGAACAATGATTCATATACTGTGTAGTTGACAAACGCAGTACGTAAAGTAATCTTAATTCTAACAGATTATGAGCTATATGTAGGCTACTAAATTTAAGGAATGATAAAGTAATATGATGCACTTACTTATCTGTACAGTAGCTTCCCTTGTAATCCACAAATGGGCAAAAGAAAATCTCCTTAATCACTATTTAAGAAACGTGGTAACTCCATTTGAGCTTGATTTTCCTAAATGTTATTGTAGTTATGGGAAATTATGAGAATATTATACCATTAATATGCAAAATAAATTAATACATTAATAATTGATATATTTCCCTTTCCCTTGGGGGGCAATGTACTGAGTTAAATAGGTCAATAATGGCTTAATAGAAAGCGTGGAGAATGATCTTATTGATCTTAGTTGCCTCGTAGATATTTAATATCTATAAAAAAATGTTTTATTTTTTTATTTAACCTTTATTTAACCAGGTGGGCTCGTTGAGAACAAATTCTCATTTAAAACGGCGACCTGGCCAAGATAAAGCAAAGGTGCAAGTACAGACAGAGTTACACATGAATACAAATACACAAGAATAACAAAAAGGGTCGGGTAAGGGAGAAAGATAGAAAAGTGCAGTTGAATGTGCAGTTGAATGCAGTTGAATGCAGTGTACAGAGTAGCAGGCAAATACAATGTAATAAGTTAACACTAGTATGACAGTGCAAATGGTAACTGTGCAAATAAAATATAACAACAATGTAATTAAACTAAAATAATGTTCAAGTACGTATGTACACA
>JACXGM010019153.1:0-13040 GCA_016801145.1 Umbra pygmaea
CCTTGAAGGAGGAGATGTCTGTAATATCAGTGTAGTGTGGTAGTTTACCTTGAAGGAGGTGTCTGTAATATCAGTATAGTGTGGTAGTTTACCTTGAAGGAGGTGTCTGTAATATCAGTGTAATATGGTAGTTTACCTTGAAGAAGGAGGTGTCTGTAATATCAGTGTAGTGTGATAGTTTACCTTGGAGGAGGTGTCTGTAATATCAGTATAGTGTGGTAGTTTACCTTGAAGAAGGAGGTGTCTGTAATATCAGTGTAGTGTGGTAGTTTACCTTGAAGGAGGAGATGTCTGTAATATCAGTGTAGTGTGGTAGTTTACCTTGAAGGAGGTGTCTGTAATATCAGTATAGTGTGGTAGTTTACCTTGAAGAAGGAGGTGTCTGTAATATCAGTGTAGTGTGGTAGTTTACCTTGAAGGAGGAGGTGTCTGTAATATCAGTGTAGTGTGGTAGTTTACCTTGAAGGAGGTGTCTGTAATATCAGTATAGTGTGGTAGTTTACCTTGAAGGAGGAGGTGTCTGTAATATCAGTGTAGTGTGGTAGTTTACCTTGAAGGAGGAGGTGGAGGTGGCTGAGAAGCCACTGGCTGCAGACGTGAGAGATAGCATGGATCCATGACGTCTGAGGCTGGACTCTGAACCATATCCTGACTCTGCCTGAAGGGAGGAGGGGTCAGGGGTTAATTCCACAGAATGTTAGGCCAATATCTCAAAATCCCACCTAATGTCCAAACCGGTCTACTACTTACTAAGACACAGTGTAACTGGTGAGAACTCCTGGATGTTAATAACCGCTGTGACCCAATACTTTGGAGGCCAATAAGACGCTTATTAAGAGGCCAGTCCCTCATTGTAGACTGCAGGTTTTTCCTGTTTGTCCCACTTTCAACTGTCACTAACCAGTAGACCAGTTCCCTTCTCATCTAGTCAGGATGCAACATGCAAACTCCTGTCCTGACTGGAAACCTGAAGTGAGAAATGGCACTGGGACAATACATCACAAATGATTCAGCTCAGCCACACCAACTCCCTACTGAAGGCATTGTGATGAGATCGTTCATTACGTTAAGTTGGTAAACTATGGCGATGTGACATTTGAATCTAGACACATTTTATAATCTAGAGATAATCATAATTATTATATTGTTTTACACATTGTGTTTACCAGCTATGAGTATTGGAGGTTGGGATTTCCAGCACACATGTTAATTTACTTGCCTGTCTCCCAGCTTTACAGAGTGTTACAAGGTCAGCCAGACAGAGTCCCCTGAGGATACATTGTTTTGATCAAGTGCACAAGAGCGGGGGACGTTAGCCAAAGGTGGGATCTGAAAGCAGCAGCCTTCCGGTTAGCCCTTCATCAACACTTGTTTATATTTAATACACACTGAACCAATAGAGTCCTGGAGCCCTGACAGCCTTCTGAACCTCTTATCGAACACAAGATGACATACATAATGAGCAGCGACTAACACATTCCTCTGACAATATCTGGAGTAACGTGAGAAGCAACACCTAGCCGGGAGGACGTACAGACCCACATGATTTCCAGGAACACAACAGCAGGAAAGACCTCTGAAAGTCACACATTCAGACTCCCCGTGGAAGGATTTCTTGCAATACAATTTGATCAATATATCCAAAATAATTAATTGTGACAAGGTAAAGAAAACAAAACAATTCTAATTATTTTTTAAACAAATTAACAGAACATAATTCAAATATAGCCCCCTTTCTTTTGGCAAGACTTCATTAGCTCAGAAGCAACAAAGCTCAATCGTAGTGATTGATTAACTGAGAATAGATTAACCCCATTCTATATAATCTACAATAGTCTGAAGAGTATGGGCTATAACTGTTTTGATAATCAATTAATCGATGAATCGGATAATAAAAGACTAAATAATAAATATTTCCATTCTTTTACTCAAAGTACTGTAACTCCAAACTTACTATTTTAACACAAATATCAGACCTAAATATATGCTACAGAACATGCGCGTAAAGTGGAAAAGAAAATGAGAAAATGTTTTTCAGATGATTCACAAATTACGCTAATCAGTGTATTATTGGAAGTCCTACTACTGTCCTACCTGGCAGTTCCACATTTGAGGTGTAAAACTTTTCTGATGCGACACCTAACATTTGTCACAATATGTATTTAATCAGCATTTCATTTGAATTTGTAAATTCATTTTCTATTAATCTGGAAAACATGTCTGGCTTTACTAATGATAGCTCCCAACAAAACTGCAAGTAGATGTTTATTCAGCAATGAAACCTAAAATAAAACAACATTAAATATAATAAGAAACCATATTATGACGAAGTACGACAATTTAGTTAGACTCTGTTGGTAACTAAGTTTGCATACCCCATTACATTTGTGTGTTTTGTGTCTGTGTGTGTGTGTGCTTGTGCAAGCTTCTCTTCAATCATAAACTAAAAACTCAACGAACACCCCCGCGCTAGGGATGGGACGATTACCGGTTTCACGGTAAACCACAATAAAATGTCCGTACGGTTAGTATTACCATTTAAAATTTAATTTTCATTAAAACCGTCTATGATTACCGTGATTTTGAAAACTCATTGTAAATCCTGTCCAGCCAGAATCAGTCTGATGCAGGTGCGCGCATGCAACTTTGTTTTTTGCACGAGAAGTCAAAGCGGAAGGCAGTGACAACGCTTGGGAGTTTTCAGCCATCCAAGAGAACAAAATCTGAGATGTGGTCATCTTTTGGCTATTAGAGTCCTGAGGGAAATTTATTTGAGGATGGGCACCCTGTCTGCAGATGAAAGTCGCTGCAAAAGGGGGAAACAAGTCAAATCTGTCATACCAAAACTAACTTGGGCAAATAATTGGACAAACAATATTGATTCGAGATGAAATATTTAATTATCTCACTTGAAATTAATGCAAAGTATCCAGATGATAAGTTTAACAGCAAGTAGATTTGAGCCAAGACAAACAAACATTTTCAAAATATTAAGGGTGACATTTAAGGGATAATGTATTGTATTACTTCATAGTAAACTTATTACACATATTTTTTATTTTTACCACAGAAAAAATGTCAGGGACATAAAATATTGAATGTGATTAAGGATCTGCGGACACAAAAGTCTTAAATAACCTTAATATCGTTTTCCAGAATTTACGGTCTAAAACTGTCTTTAAGTCTTAAATCTCATTTTCAAAGGTCTTCTTGCGGCAGTCATGCTATTTTTGTTCCATTGTATCTTGTCAAAAGAACCCATAAACGCTTTCTCTGTGCAACATTTTAGTTAGCAACAGCTGCCAGATTACAGTAATAGCAGGTGATTGCAGGAGCTCCATGAGTTCACAGCAACACACATACTTTATTCGTTAGTTAGCTTAGTTTGAGTCTTGTTTATATTTAATATACTTAGCTAAAAATATATTTTATTTGTGTCCTTACAGTTTTGTTTACTAAAACGTATTACTTGTGATCAGTAGACTACCTAGATTGCGCATTTTTCAGTAGCCTACCTCAAAGCAACGATAACAACTCACTCTCATTGAGCAGTTAATCTCCACGTTCTCATTCTGTTTCATTAGCGCAAGTGTAGTGGGGCCATGTATTACTTTGGAACATTTCTTTCTACCAACTCAAGAGCCAGGCATCGTGGAGTTACTTTTATTCAGTAGTTTGTTTGAACTGCTGGTCGCAATTCTACAGCAGACTTAAGCACAGTCTATCGTGCGCACATAAAAATGCTGCAGGCAAAATAGAACATATTTACACGTTTAGACGTGTTAATTTATTACATATAATGAATATAAATAACTTGCAAATATAATTCAAAGACATTGCTCTCTAACCAAATCCAAACATTCAAACGATATGTGTGCTGGTCTCCCTCAACAAAGTCAGACAATGGATTCCAAGGCAAGCGACTCTCAGTACACATCTGTCGCTCCCGACATCCAGAAAAAAAACTTCACTAACACACGGTCAACTCCATTCCTTCATCTGAGAGATTCAAAACAGCAGGCAATGGGAACCATCCACAGAGATAGTCACAGTATACTGGCACAGTATTCAAGCCACCATGTAAGTTAACGCCTATAAGGCAAAAAATATTCCTGTCAGCAACTGGTAGTCTACCAAATATCAGGAATAGGACTATTTTTATAGTGTATATAGTTCATTGATGATATTCTGTTTGCCATCACAATAAATCAAATGATTAGCAATAAATGTAATGTATGTGTTACATGAATATGCTATTGCAACAGATTCAAATTCAGAGCATAGGTGAAAAATCATCCTGTTAACTAGCCCTTTCGTTTACTTCAGCAGATGGTAAAGCTATTGCCTAATTCTAACAAGATTATCAGTCATCAATTTATGGGAAATCTATAATGATATCACATCGGATAGTAGGCTTTAGTACTAAATGGTAGACTATAATAAAATAAAAAGTGCTTAGAGCTGCCAAATGTATTTGTTGTTTGTTGATTTCCAAGTATAAAACTTGTTGAAGTGTTTTTAGTGTGTGTGTGTGTGTGAATGTGTCCGTTTTTTTACATTTCCACCTATTTTTAACAAAACTGTGATATATTGACAATCGTGATAACTTGGTCACTATAATCGTGACATGAAATTTTTATACCGTCCCATCCCTATCACACGCCTTCTTTTTACTGAAAGTGAAATCTTTCAATGAGCGCTTAGCATTCTATGTTTTGTGGCTGGTAGATAGGGAAAAGTTACCCGCCGTATGAAAAACTTCCTTTATTTTAGAGGCTGGCAGCTGCAAATTTCTGTGCAACAACATAGACCCACCCAACAAATCGATAATGTAATATACACTCACCTAAAAGATTATTAGGAACACCCGGTCAATTTATCATCAATGCAATTATCTACTCAAACAATCCAGGGCTCTACACTAACATGTACTCCTAAATAAAAAACTGTCGAAGCACACAAATAAATTTAGGAGCGCATTGAAAAATGTTCAAGTAACACAGAACTTATACTTTTTCTTTTTCCCACATTTCACTTTGACTCATCTCCACTACAAATAGGAGCAGATAAGAGGCTACAATTTGCAAGAGCACACCAAAATTGGATAGTTGAAGACTAAAAAATGTCACCTGGTCTGATGAGTCTCGATTTCTGTTGAGACATTCAGATGGTAGAGTCAGAATTTGGCGTAAACAGAATGAGAACATGGACCCATCCCACAAATCTCCATCAACTGCAAGATGCTATCCTATCAATATGGGCCAACATTTCTAAAGAATGCTTTCAGCACCTTGTTAAATCAATGCCACGTAGAATTAAGGAAGTTCTGATGGCGAAAGGGGGTCAAACACCGTACCAATATAGTGTTCCTAATAATTCTTTAGGTGAGTGTATATATATTTCTTAAATACATCAGCTAAGGCACTACATAATATAGCAAACCAAGTCAAAGCATTAAACGTTTGTATGAAGAAACGCTGTACTGGTTGTATAATTCTTTAAGCATGTATGGTAGTGGCATGATGTTATGGGTAGCTTGGGAAAGATTTGGGACTTTTTCATTAAACATAATGCAGATAAGCAATGATAAAAACCAAGAGAAACCCAGGTTCAATCTCCTGGCACAACAAACCTCATAAATTCAAATCCACACTTGAGTTGCTTGACAAAATACTGTGAATGTTGAAACATTTTAACTTAAATCTCTTTAAATAAAAAAGTTACTTCAAAAATCACTGTCTAGCCACTAACACCTAGACAGTGTCCAAAGAACTTTTCAAAGAATTTTTAACAAGTGTCCAAATTCCAGGTGTGCAATGCTTCTGAACTTTGCACAACTTTGACTTATCTAAGTAGGGCCACAGATGTAATCTCTGCCTGTTTTGTTCAGAATGTATTACCTCAGTAACACAATACTTGCCTTTAACCCATTGTGTTAATTGAAATGCTTGTAGGCTTGTAGGGTTGGCTAACATTCATTGAATCGCTAAAAACCTGTATTATTATTTTGTTTTAACTATGAATTTAAATAGCGAGCATATTGACAAATATTTCTCTAACTACTGCTGGATTGCAATGTATTGGATTATTGAAATGGATAAAACCAACCACTGTGTGATACCTTTTGTGATTATGCACTTGTACTTGTACTAACTATGTTCTCTACAATTTGTCTAGCCAAGACTGCATTCTAACCAAAAAACAAACGTCACAATGCAAATAGCCTAATAATGGATACAAATAAATCGAACAATTTAATAAATCTTTATGTAAACATTACTAAATACTTTTCTGAAAATATACAGAAACAACCTGGCAATCCCGATCTGAAAGCGACTTTAGTGAAAGTGCTAAAATAAATATGAATATTGCATGTCAATAATGTTGATGTAAGCTTCCAAGTCCATCCTGGCATGGTCAGAGTGCTAGTAACTGTAGTAACTGTGTTCCCATACATGGGTGACAAGGTTAATAGTAGTCAGAACATTGATGCATGTTCAGCACATCCAATCAGCATGTGTTCTGTGTGTGACCTTTCTCAAAGACACTTCAGGAAATCAGAAATGCCCTACTGGCTCATAGACCGGGCCGATGCAAGTTAAATGATCTAGGGACAAAAATAAATACATAAAAAAAGAGCCTGGAAGGCCAGTAGTACCCTGCCTGGTAACAGCCTATGGTTGGGAATGCATGCTCTAGTATGCTTACATCATACATGCACCCATACAGTATGTGCTTAAAAAACAAGTAGCACATATAAATATAAGCAGCCCTCATGCTAACATCTTAGATTGACATTTTATTGATTTAACAGATGCTTTAATCCAAAGTGACTTTCAGTTAGTGGCTACTTCTTGGGATAGCTGGTAACAGAAACACTATAGTAATACATCTCTGCTGGCACAAAAATAAATAAAAAACTGCATCCATTACTTCACAAACGTTGACAATAGGGGTGTAACAGTACGCCTAAACCACGGTACGGTACGGTACTATTGTGGTTTGAGGGTCACAGTATGGTAATTTTTCGGTACAGTGCAAAAGATTTAACAGTTGTGTTTTTAGTTTAATTGGCAAAACAAAGGTGCATATCCGCACACATCACTCTTGTAATTAATTTTGCCTGATCAGATTCTGCTTATAAGGACTGCTTGAATACAGTGAGGAGACAAAGTTGTTTTTGTTTCCACAACTGCATCAACGACTAGAGTAAATGGACAAAGTAACATTGTGAAGCCCACAAACAAACCAAATTTTGGAAATTATTTAGTAACATACAGTTTTGCACAAGCATTTTTTTTACTTTCCATACAAGCAAAACAAATTGTTTCCCGACATGTAGATGAAAAGTGTTTTCACAAAATCTCCACGTCATGTTACCTTATTCGCGTTCTATACATGTCTGAGATAAATAATAATAACAGGCAAGACTGACGTTTAGCAAAAGTACATACTGGCCATTTAAGTACAGTAGGGCCTAGGCTACCAAAAATAGTGACATATAACACATTGAACTAAATTTGTCCCTAATACAGGCTCTATCTGAACTCCTTGAACATGTCTGTACAAAAAAGTAATAATCAGGAACAGGGGTGATTCGATTTTGTGATTTATAACGATTTATCGCGCAGGCCTATTCATCATCACCACTCAATCTCAAATGTTCATGTTAATTTGGAAAGCACCCGATGCACGGTTACGAATGTGTATTGGTGAAGCACTAGTTCACATTAATGACATCACTGATTTTCTTGCAACGTGCTAGCCATGATGCTGACGGCAACGTGCTAGCCATGATGCTGACGGCAACGTGCTAGCCATCATGCTGACGGCAACGTGCTAGCCATCATGCTGACGGCAACGTGCTAGCCATCATGCTGACGGCAACGTGCTAGCCATCATGCTGACGGCAACGTGCTAGCCATCATGTTGACTGCAACGTGCTAGCCATCATGCTGACTGCAACGTGCTAGCCATCATGCTGACGGCAACGTGCTAGCCATTATGCTGACGGCAACGTGCTAGCCATTATGTTGACGGCAACGTGCTAGCCATCATGTTGACGGCAACGTGCTAGCCATTATGCTAAGTGTAACGTGCTACCCATCATGCTAAGTGTAACGTGCTACCCATCATGCTAAGTGTAACGTGCTACACATCATGCTAAGGGCAACGTGCTACCCATCATGCTAAGGGCAACATGCTACCCATCATGCTAAGTGCAACATGCTACCCATCATGCTAAGTGCAACATGCTACCCATCATGCTAAGTGCAACATGCTACCCATCATGCTAAAAGAAACATGCTACCCATCATGCTAAGTGCAACATGCTACCCACCATGCTAAAGGAAACATGCTACCCATCATGCTAACTGCAAAATGCTACCCATTAAACTAAAGGAAACATGCTGCTTATCATGCTAAAAACAGGCCCACCATTCTGTCATTCCAGCAGCTAAAGCAGAACAGGTTAGTGCTGCAGTAGTCCTGTTGGCCGGATGGCATGAACATGGCCTCCCTGCTGCACCTTCCACAATGCTCCAAAGCCACTGCACAGCTACTCTTGCTGCCGGTCCGGTGTGTTATATCATCAGCACTCCCACTGCTGGTCCGGTGTTATTCTCACAACGCTCTTAATCTGGCTACTCCCTGGATGTATCAGAATTACCTTGATGCCCTACAGACACGTCTCACTGTGGTACAGACAGGAAGACGAAGAATAAGAGAAAAGCAGCAGGGTTTGCTCACCTCAGAAAGCCAATGAAAGGATGAGCAGGAAGGAAAGACAAAGCCAGCTGGTCAAAGTGAGTGAGGAGAGGTGCTGATGTCTCCATCAGCAGACAGAGGAGGAGTTTGGCGACCGAGAAAGAGGAGGGACCAGCCAGGCAGACTGAACGGTGCTGCTCTGCTCTCACTAACACACAACGCGTCTGTGCCTCTGGATGATCACACACACTGAGGACTCCATGCGTTGCTACTGTTGGCACTGAACTGCACTGTTGCAGAAAGGCCCACTAATGTGTACTGGGGAGTTTGTGTTTAAAGTAGATGCATAGCAGTGTGGGCTTGAAGAGATCTGCATCTGTCTGAAGTTTAATATGTTTCTGTCAGCACCTACACCCAATGTCTCACCCACCATCTGGTCCTAATCATTGTCACTTCAGTTTCAAGGACGTTTCTATTATAGGAAATTAACATGATGGTTTTTAAGTTTCACTTCATGGAAAAAAGACATTAGACATGCTAACTGAAGCAAAGATCATAGATTTTCCTTACAGATGACTAATACCAGAATGCCAATATATTCATTTGAGGTGGGTATTAATTTGATAGTGTTTTGATACAAGTTGTAGGTTATTTATGTTAGTTGACGATAGTTTGTTTGTTTCAATTTAATAACAATTTGATAATGTATTAGCTTAAAAGTAAAATGGCAACTATGAAATGAACAGAATAATGATGGCCAATAGCCTTGTTTGAATGGAGCTTTATGTATAAATACACTTACTGTGTGCATTCAGCATTAATATTAAGGCCAAATAATAAAAATAAAAATAAATGTTAGAAAACCTGAAAGGGAATTTATTCTGCTCTACCCACTTTGGATATTTCATGAAAATATACACTCACCATTAGGTAAACCTAGTCAAATACTTGTTAACGCAAATATCTAAATCAGCCAATTGTGTGGCAGCAAGTAAATGCTTTTAGACATGTAGAAACAGTCAAGAGGATCTGCTGAAGGTCAAACCAAAATAACCTTAGTCCTAAAAATGAGAGGCCTGTTGAATAGTAATTTTGTTGCTTTATGTATTTGACCTGTTTAAGCTTAGTTTGACTTATTTACTGTTTTTGATTTAGAATGACTTTTATTTTAAATCAGACTCTGGAGTTTCCATTTTGAGCAACAGTAGTGAAAAAAAATCAATCATATAGTGAAATGTTTAACAAATTATCATCCCCCGAAGAGGTACAAGGTTAGCATATGTTGTAATATGGTAATAGTAAGATCTGGTTTGTGTTTTAAATTCGTTTTGCACTATAACTCTTTCTGTTTGATTACTTGAGCACTGCCGGATAGTGTTAATGAGCTTGCTTTTCTTTTCAAGTGCTCCCTCATTAAGGTTGTGCTCCGGTGCCATGCCATTTATGTTTTACAGAGTTTGCACATAAAACGTTTTTGTTGAATTTAAAGCGAAGTTCTGCCATAATATTGAAGATTTCAGACGGTTTAAAATATATTTTTCCTTTCTTAAAGTGACGTAGCTCCACCACACAGCGAGCAACAACACAGACCCAAGGAATCGATAATAAAATTTGTTGCCAACAATTTTAATAATAGATTTTTATCGATTTCATCGATTCGTTGTTACAGCCATACTTTGAACGTGGGATGGTTGTTGGTACCAGAGGGACTGGTTTGAATGGTCAGAGAAAATATCCAGTGAGCGGCAGTTCTCTGAGTGAAAATGCCTTGTTGATGGCAGGAGTCAGAGGAGAATAGCCAGACTGGTTTGAGCTGATAGAAAGGCAACAGTAACTCAAATAACCACTCAATACAAAGACCACACCGAGTGCCAATCCGGTCAGCTAAGACCAGGAAACTGAGGCTACAATGTGCATGGGTCCACCACAATTGGACAATTTAAGACTGGGAAAACATTGCCTGGTCTGATGAGTCTCCATTTCTGCCGAATTTCAGATGTTAGGCTCAGAAGTTGGCATGAACAGTGTGAAAGCATGGATCAGTATTGCCTTGTATCAACGGTTCAGGCTGGTGGTGGTGGTGTAAGGGTCTGGGGGATATTTTCTTGGATCCCTTAGTACGAAATGGGCATTGTTTAAATGCCACAGCCTACCTGAGTATTGTTGCTGACCATGTCCATCCCTTTATGACCACAGCATACCAACCATCTAATGGCTACTTCCAGCAAGATAAAACAGCATGTCACAAACCTCACATCTCAAACTGGTTTCTTGAACATGACAACGAGTTCATGGTACTCAAACGGCCTCCTCAGTCACCAATTACTCCTCAGTCACCAAAAATCTCAATCCAATCTAGCACCTTTTGGAGGTGGTGAAATGTAACATTCGCATCTTGGATGTGCAGCCGAAAAATCTTCAGCAAATATATGATGCAATAATGTTAGTTTGGAACAAAATCTCTCAGGAATATTTCCAGCACCTTGTTGAATCTATGCCACACATAATTAAGGCAGTTCTGAAGGCAAACAGGGATCCAACCTGTTACTAGCAAGATGTACCTAATGAAGTAGCCAGTGAGTGTACATGCATGTTGAAATAGGTAATAACATTCATCATTCACACCTTATATTAGTTGAATACAGGGATGTGTGGTAAACTGTTACTGAGAAAGTACCGCGGTACCAGAATATGAAATAGTACTAAACTATCATTTTATTGTATTTTAATACTCAATTAAAACAAGTGTCATATACATTGGAAAATGAAAGCTGTGATGTTAAAGAAGTGGGCAAGCCTTTTGCCCTGTGAAAACATGTCTGTGTAGAAGTGTGTGAGAGTGTGAAAGCCAGCGTTTTAGAGAGAATTGTCATTGTGTAAAAGCATGCTACTCGTAGTAAAATAAGGAAGTGCTTTGCCTACAAACCAAATGGAAACTCCAAAACATTGCAGTGCCGGTTTGTAAAAGGTGTTTCAAAGATTGCCTTGTGAATGGGGCAAGACGCATTACTGTTTCATCGCCACAGCCATAAATGCAAGCGTGTTCCCATTCCGTGAATAATCACAGGATATCTGGCGATATCAGGCAATATCAGGCCTACTGAAAAACAATGTTTTTTCTATATTCACAAAATGGACAACTATTAAATGATTACTGAAAAATTCACTCTTTCAATTGGAACTATCAAATAACAATATAAACTACTACGTTTTGTGTTATTCTGAGTGATCTTGTGATCGTGGTTTGATTATTCATAATTCAATTTTGAAATTAGAAGAAATTATTAAAGCCAAATATACATGCAGGGCTCGCAGCTTAACTTTTTTCCTCCCTGTCCCGGTACTGTCCCAAAGTTAAATTTCAACAGTCTTAAACTGAACTTGAACTGTCCCAAAATATAAATACTATTTTTTTAATGTTTTAATATGCCAACATTACTCTAGATCAGGGGGTATTCAACTCCTACCCTATATCAGGGTTTCCAACCCTCTCCTAGGGACCTCCCAGACAGGCCATGTTTGTGTTAACTCTAAAATGGCACCACCTGCTTCAATTAATCAAAGGCTCAATGTGTAGTTGACTAATTGAATCAGGTGTGCTAGTTTATGGTTAAAACAAAAACCTGGCATGTCCGGAGCCTGCTGGTTTTCTGTTCTGACTCACCAGTAATTTAACTCGCCTTGTGTCCCAGGTCTAAATATGTCCCAGATCAGAAAGTTGCATTGAAAGAAAATGGAGTGGAACCAGATTTGAGTTCCAAAGTTGTGTATCAGGGCTCTAGATCATTTGCAGTACTTTTATATTGATTTGTGTCTTTCTGAGACAGATAAATCCATATACTTGAAGTCGAACTGACAACATTTTAACTACTTTGCAGATTTGAAGCAAACAGACTTACACCAGCGGTTCAAAAGTTTGGGGTCACCCAGAAATTTTGATGTATTTTGATAGAAATTGATACATTCATTCAAAAAGGGGCATGAAATTGATCAAAATTGATATGCAAAAAAATAATAATTACACATGAGCTAGAAGATTTCATCTTTAGGACACTGCAGTAACAGCTGCTGAAAGCTTTGCTTTTCAGTTGTATGTGAATAATTGATCATACATCAATCAGGCACTTCCAAAAGTGACAGAAATGTTTAACACTGGTAATGTCTTGAATATATACTTTTATACATTTAATGTAGCCTCGGTAAATGAAAGTACAAATTTTGGTCAAACCCTCAAGATTTCTGTGTAACCCAAACTTTTGAATGCCAAGTGTAATATAATATTTATTTTATGCTCTAAAACCAGCCTCATATGAGGTTTTATGGAATTCCAT
>JACXGM010019154.1:0-18564 GCA_016801145.1 Umbra pygmaea
AGCGATATGTTAAAGGCGCATGCTGGCTATGTTCAGTAGACAAACGCACACTGCATATACAATTTCATATTTCTTTGCACAAATTTCACTCCATCCGTGGAAGTTTGCTATTACATTTTACACTGAAGTAGCCTAATGTTACGCACGAACTCCCAAGAAACAGTGTTCTCTTTTTAGGGAATGTAGTGTAGAAGGGAAGAAAGTAGTGATGTTACAAGCACTTCGCAATAGAGAGGCGCGTGCTGGGAGACACACACACACACACACACAAACACACACACACACCGCATTCGGAGGACACTGCGCTTAGAAATTCACATTCCTTTCAGAATAGGCGATATGCGGTGGTAATTCTAACCTAATGTTAATATATTTGAACTTTAAGATTTTAATATTTTTATTTTGTTGAATTGCACGTTAATGTCTGGATTCCGCGATATATCCGTGTTCTTCCCAAAGTGTTAATCATACTGTAGCTTGACCTACAAACTGCTCAGTTCAGTACACTGCCCCATGTGGCTGTGAAGGTGTACTGTCAACTATAACATTTTAATCATGAAAGAACCATGACAAAATAATTATGAAAACATATTTGCCGACCCAATTTTAATCTCCCGCGACCCACCGGTGGGTCGGGACCCATACTTTGAAAAACACTGGCCTAGATTCTATCGCAGTGAGCGAATAGACTAAATGTTACAAAGTCATGACAGTAACATGACAAACCCAGTGTCAAGAGGGGCTGCCGCTCTGTAGACTGCCTGAGCTTCAAAACTGAGTCTTGTTTTTAACTGACAGGCACAGGGCAAAGCGGAAGATGGGCTGAATGAGGGGAGAGACCAGGAGGGTTACAATATTTTGAATGGAAGTTGCTGAAGGGGGCAGTGGAATTTTAAAACAATGACCCCGTCCAGCGAACGGGCAAGGGGCAGGCATGCACTGGATGCCTCTTCTGTTACACAAGCCCCAGTAGAGCTGATGTGAAGCCTGGAGGACGGTTTGTGATCACAGGCATGAAGGGAGACCGCTATAGCCTCTGCTACATGAGCACCACCCATCAAAACGTTGCATTATGTACTACATTGCATATAGAAAATGTAATATACTTCTCCCAATAGTAACTGGAACATGGGCAGCATCATTGGACAGGAGTTGGTCTTCATCTACGATCAATAGTCTTCAATACTACTGTAACTTAATCTCAAATTAAATATTTTTGCGATCATTAGATTGCTCTCAAAACTAGATTGAAAATGACTAATATTTATCATTTAAATCTGGGGACAGGTGTCCCTATTTAGGGAAGTATCTTTGTACATTTATTTCACATACAGCATCTCCTTTAAATGGTGCAAATGTGCATCTTCTTGCTTCAGGTCCAGAGATATGAGCAGGTAGATTTGCATCTGTACATTTTAAACAACATCCTTTTAAAAAGCATGTTTGAGCTGGTGAAGACATTTTGAGTTTTTTTGCAACTATTTCCAAGAGTCAGTTAAAAGATGTAGTCGGTGACATTTGCAATTAACAAAATAATGTTGAAAACCACCCATTTTGGGCTGGTCAACATCATGCATGAAGTCATTACATTTTGAGGAATACGTTATAGCTCCAGTGCCACATTTAAAACCAGTGGTCAACTGCTGTGACAAATTTATTTAAATAGCATGTAAATCTAATTTTGGATTTACACTTGCAATGAGAATGTGTCATGCTCAAGGATATTTTATTTTTTGGGGGATAGGCGTATTTATAATGGTGGTTTTCAGTGATAGACTGACTTTGCAATGTAGATGCTAGCAACAGGAAATAATTACAGTATAGCCCATTTAAAATAGCAAGTAAGAAATTATCTAGAAATTATCAGCATACTTCTTCATTTGGTGTTTTATGTGGGAGGGGTGTGGGTATTTTTGGAGAGTGGTTGGTAGATTTATTACCTTTTGGGGGGAAATTCACACTTATTTTTCCACCAGTCTCCCCCAGCAGCGCTGCACTAGTTTTCACTTCCCAAATTTATATAGCTAAATCAACTTAAGAAAAATGTACTCTAACCAATATTAGATGTAGCTATAAATTCATACTTAGACCTACCTACTTTCTAATGCTTGTAGCTTAACCATAGATGTAAAGGACCGCAGTCTAAAGATAAAATCTAATAACAGTGAATTATGTTCATGTAAAAATAAATATGGCAAATGTTTCACTCCAATGTATATAATCAATTTTGGGGGTGCAACCAATTCATTCGATTTATATTACAGTGATCTTGGTGGGGCGCGAGTGAAAAGTGAAAAGGCAATAAAATAAAATAAACACGGATAATACATGCTGTTTTTTCCCCCAGCGTTAGGCTAATCCAACTAATAAATTTTAGTGAGACTATTTGGGAATAACTCTGTTTGTTCTGTAGGGAAGGCATTCATTTAAACCTACATCCCACACGTTTATTTTTATTTACAGACAGCCGGATGAGCCAATTGAGTTTTTCAGAACAGCAGCTGAAATATATATTTTTTACCAATTGCGGATAATAATTATTATTATAGTACTCATGGTATCAGGGTTTTAATCGGAAAATTCTTCATACGTTAAAATAGGATGTCTTTTAGAAAATGTATTCAAACATTTGGATAAATGTCCGAAAGTTCTGCTCTCCTGACACACAAACAAATCACACACACACGTCTCAATTTCTTCCAAGCATGTCTCGCATTCTCTACAATCTGTTGTCTGAATCAGATATCCAAGTTGCCTAATTCATATATTAACTTTCTGTCAAATGTCAAGCCTTACTATTTTAATCAGCGTTGTACAATAGTTAACGTCAATCATCGTTGTATTTCCAAACGTGGTAATGAGATGAGCCCTGCTTGTTTGTGTGTGAATATTACCGTGCAGATTAGCAGAGTGATCAATCGAACGTTTACGATTATCAAGTGTATAGGATGATGATATCTGCACTCCCCTAAAATTACAATTAATATGTTTATTTGAATGTATGCTATGTTTCCATTGTCAGTATCATCTGTGATTTGTGAGTATGGAAACAGATGAAATTTCACTTTCCTCCGAGAGAAAGTAAGCAAAAAATGTGCAGACACTCCATTACTCATATTAACAAGAGAATAGGAATAGTAACAACATAATGGTGAAAAATACCACCAACTCATAATGAAACAATACAGCACAAACGGGCTCATATAAAAAGGGCAAGAAGATAAGGAGCAGTGATAGGGTTTGTTGGATCGTGTTGCCTCGAGTTGCCGAAAAGGGGCGTTTGGGCCGGTGACCTCGGAGTTGGTAGGCTAGCGAAACACCGAATTCCGGAGACGAAGGCATGGACATGAAAAACATTTTTATATTATTTACATTGTTATTTGTGAATAAATAATATTTTAAAAACAAGTACAACTCCTAAAAGAATATTTCCATATTTTTCCTTCCCTTCTTTTTTTGGGGGGTGGAGGGTAAAAAAGGCTTGGGAGACCCTAATTTAGCAGATGCTCTAATCCAAAGTGTTTAAACCTGCATTATGTAATTTTTTCTAAAACTACAAAAACTATGTTTTAGGACTAGTAAACATTACAAACTAGCATATTGGATCATGAGGTTGAAACCCTAAACTTAAAAAGTACAAAATACAGACAATAGTAGAATAGCAAAACCGACATTTCACAATATCTAACTAGCAACATATACATATTATGGACAAAATAATAATGTGTAATTTCAGAAATTACTTTTATTGTCCCTGTATTATTCCTGTGTTTAGTAAAAACAAATATGAAAAATTAAAATATACATAATATTTGGGCCGACAGGACAAATGAATGGAACGTTATATAGTGCATCTTTAAGAGAAACTATGTGAAAAACAACTCAGTAGTAAGAGCAGTAAATATATGAAATAGTAAACAGGCAAAAACAGTGCTAGAGAAGTCTCATACAAAAACATAACATTTTTAAGACAATAGAGGTGGAATTCAACTAAGTTAAGGTGCCACCAACTGAAAGAATATATGCTACCTGTGCCAACAGCGATTAGTCGGGAGTCATAAGTTACAACAAAAATTCCTGAAGCAAATTAAACGAATTAGGAAAATCAAATCGAACTGTAGAAAACAAAATAGCCAAGTGCAATACAGAATTACTTTTTCTTTAGCAATAAAGGATGACTGCTGCCATAAAGGGCTGGTGAGGGAGTCAGGCACCACTCAGAGTAAATTTTCTGTTGACCAGGGATGGCCCTTAGTTGAGAAGCAATAGCCTCAGTAGCACTAAAAACAGATCATAGTTATAATGAGTGTCTGGTTACTGTACAGAATGTGTGCCAATGCATGGCATATTGCAGCACTAAAAAGAACAACAATGACGGCCCAGACTGTCAGATGGGTCGCCAAGAAAAGAGGCTATATTAAATCATAGTGGTGACTTCAATGCAGCCTGGCCCTCAACTCCCACGGACACAACCATGCCCAGCCATCCAAGATCCAGAGCATTGAATTACAATAAATTAACAATTCTCAAATTGGCACTTTAAATACCCTTGCTTCTGTTGCTGCCTGATCATTGCTACCTGCCAACCACCTTACCCATCTGTATTTATTACAGCTCATACAGTATGGTGAGCAAATTTGAACATTGTTCTATTTGGACTTGGCTAAATGGATACCAAGTAGTCAATGTGTGTTCCAAATAAGCCCAGAGTTGGTATTGAACCAGGATATTCCCTTTATTTACAAGTGTTAAAAATATTTAGAGGTTAAATATTACAAAGTTTTTTTGCAAGTATTAGTATGTTAGAATCCTACAAATTGGTTTAAGAAATCTTTTGACTATCATGTTAACTACAAAAACCATACTGCAATGTTCTCTGTGGGTGATTAAAACTGCACTATATGAAAAAACTATGTTTTTAAAAAACTACAAACCAATACAAACTTTTTTTAGAATTAGTAAACAGCATATTGGATCCAGTGGTTGAAAACATCACCTTAAATAATAAAATAATATAGAAAAAAGAGTTGAATAGCAAAATCAACATTTCACAATATCTAACTAGAAACTAATGCATATTATGACAAAATACTGTTGTGTATTTAATTTTTTTAAATATATTTTCTCTTTATTATTTCTGTGTTCAGTAAAAACATAGATATAAAAAATCTTTAAAAATCCACTTAAAATCCGGGCCGACAGGACCAATGGAAAGCTACAGTGCCGCTTTAAGTACATTTCCGTCAGTGGCTACACTGTTAATAAACAAATTAACGCAAAGCAATTATGAGCATGTGAAATAGTGAGGTTTTTTTGTTGTAAAATTGATTAAATATATTTTTTTTTAAAACAGACCATTTTGTTGTTTTAAGCTAAAATGATTTATCTGGAAGCTATGCAAGTCTTTACCAGAGACATCAAAGAAAGCAGATATAAAAAAATGGGATTGTCAATGAAAATCCACCCATACAAATCATCCTACTAGCAGACAGAATTTGAATATTTTATATTTTAACACATTACTGAACATTTAAAACAAGAAAAATGTTTTTATAAAATAAAGGTTTAATAGAACATAGTCCGTGAAATACATTCAAAAAATGTAAAAACCCTGGGCCAGTCTTTTACAAACCTACCGTATTTTGGTTACTGTACTGTACCACCAGAGATCCTAGTACGGTACCCAGGATTGGGAACCACTACCCAGGGAGCAGTGGTTTGTTTGCGCATACATTTTTTCACCCATCTGCAACTAAAACAACTATTTGGATAAATATGCATTTGGAAGCACACACCCGAACCTAAAATATAGAAAATTCTGCTGTAATATACAGTTTGCACTTGCATTGCCCAATAGGTCAAATTTACATATGGAAAAAAGTTGTTATTTCCATACACATAGATGAAAGACTGTTAAAATGTGCGTAGGTATTTGTCATGTTAATACTCGCTATAAAAAACAATAGCCAGGCAAGACAATGTATTTTCTTTCGGCATAACAGAAGTGTCTAGCCAAAACAACAACTAAATGAGCTGACAGACAATGTAACATTTCCTCAGAAATTGACTTAACGTGAAACAATGCCATATAGCTGTATTTATAATTGTCAGTTTACAAAGTTATATCAAGTGCAATAATGTGGACAGAGCCATAATCTTCAAACCTTACTTCAAGCTATTTAGATGCTTAGACAAACTATTGATATTTCTAATCTTTTCCCTTTAAATAGTAATATTAGGAGACATGCAGTGTCAATTATGTTTTTCATTTTGTTGAATTCTGTCATACTGTCTGGACTCTGTGATTCTCTCAGTGTTTTCCACAATGAAGAAATCTTAGTGCCCTAAATAGCCCACCAGATTGGTGGTGGTAATATTGAACTATCCAACTTGAAAACTTGCTCCTCAATATTACTGAGGAAAACAAACTACTTGTAGACACTACTCATAAAACTCCCAAACCAGGTGCTGTTCCAAACAAACAAAAAGAAAACTCCAGGAAACTGCATTCCTCAAATAGCAGGAGAGTTGGGACAGAGAGCGAAGCCTATGAAACTGGAGCGAGTAATGAACTGCAGACTAGGCCTGACCCAAAATACAAACCTGTGTTCTAAAACACAGATGCACACAGACGTGAACTTAAACACAGAAACGTGACGCTACTTCATCATTCGCCTATACTGGCACCAAGAAGCCTCCACATACAGGAATGACCAGAGAAACACAGGGACCATTTTCCCCTGCAATTCCACCACAACGCAGCTGCAGTTCCCCTCAGGGTCTGGACACAGCCACCACACAGACCAGAGGTATGCTTCTGATAAAACACACTCCCAGCCCAGTCAGAAAACAGATGGGTGTCATCTCTTTCAACTTCCTTCCAAAGCTTTAAAAGGGCCAGTGTAGTTCAAATGTGATCTTTCAACAACACTGATATTGTGAGATGTATAACAATGTGTTTGTTTGAGCAGGTGCCTGAAATGTCTACTTGTTCAGATGAGATAAAACTTTTGCCAACACCATGACATCACAATAAGAGCTGGTAATTTTAGATGCGATAAAGAGTTCACTGGAACACATTACAACATTAAAGGCCACGGTCAAATACTCTGTAGCATTAATAGCATATAGAACTCTGTGGGTGTAGTAAAAATGCTTAGTTGTAATGCAGGAAATTGTTGATGAAGTTGCAGAACATTTTGAGACAATGTGTTCTAGCTGGTATTGCGCAATAATACCCCCGGCACAGATGCGGTCTGCAGTACCCAAACATAACGACAATTATTGAAGATAACAGCCAGGCTTTTTCAGTTCGGCAATATGCTATTTTAGCGTTTGTCCCTGACTATGTACGTATATTATCTTATAAAGTTCACTTAAATCAGCACTTAACTTTAATAGTGGTCAAGTAGATATAAATGTTAAGGTATAAAACAGGGTTGGCTTGGTAGCGAACTTACACCCGCAGGCGCTTGTGCTTATGAGATTCTCACTTCCGAAAATGTTTGAGCACATTTTTGATTCGACATAAATTTTCGTTAAAATGCCAATATTTGAAATCCACACAGTTGATTTCTTGCATCAAATGTTCTCAGAAGTGAATTTAGTGATTAAATAGCATAAGAAATTGTAGAAAAACGACTTTCTGTATTGACCTGTCTAGTTAATCTTCCCCCATTAAGGGGCGGTGATGAAAATAACAGTGAAGTTCCTGGATGTGCCGGTAGTACGTATATGAGCTGTGCTGAAACCAAGGCAACTGAAAAGAGCATATTGTAGCAATGAAATTTCCTTATAGAATAATTTAAATGAACTTTGTTAAATATATATATTGTTAATAAAAAAATATATTCAAGAATAATATATGTTAAAAATATATTCGGATTATCTTTGTGCCTGCAGAGAAGGCTTTGCAGGCCCTGACGGCCCACCACTGATCACATGCAATATTACTGTACATATACTGTTTATATACTCTATATACTGTATACTGTCATAATATTGCCTTCATACTGCATGTATACTTAGGGCCCTATTTTAATGATCTAAGCGCATGGCGTGAAGCACATGGCGCAAGTGCGCATGTCCAAATCCACTTTTGCTAGTTTGACAGAGGAAAAAAGGTTACATGCGCCAGGCGCATGGTCTAAAAGGGTTATGCAAAGTGTCTTCATTAATTCATAGGTGTGTTTTGGGTGTAACATGCAATACCTTTCACGCATTGCAATACCTTTAACGCATTGCTATTATGATGGCGGACTTGCACCGTAATATTTTTATTTGTAATCTTTTGCATGTTCGTGTGCTGCTGCACCTCCTTTTGTGTGTGCAACAAGCATAGTGTGCATACGCCTAGGTGCATTTGACTAATTTGCTGTTAAAATCACAATGACATGCTGCGCCATTGACTTTAGACCAGGTTTTTGTTGGTCAATGGTGCAATCAATTTCCAATGCCTCAAGATAGCAATACACCCAGAATTATCCTGAACATACCTCTGTTAAACCAGCACGCCCATGGGCGCAAATATGGGCGCAGGTGCACTTGCTATTTAAACTATGCGGGTGCCGGATGGGAAATTGACAACTGTGTCGGTTTAAACTAGCAAAGACACTTGCATTCGGGCTTTGCGCAGTGTTGCGCCGGATGCAAGATAGGACCCTTAGTCATCCTGTATTATATCCCCATCATAGATGCTCATTCAGTCTATATTACTTGAACTATTACTGTTCATATACTCAAATCCTTACGCTTGCCCATTTCTCCTGCTTCGAACACATCAACTTTGAGGACAAAATAAAGAAGCAGGAAAAATGGGCAAGTGTAAGGATTTGAGCAACTTTGACAGTGCCAAATTGTGATGGCTAGACGACTGGGTAAGAGCATCTCCAAAACTACAGCTCTTTATTTTTCTGTAAGAGTTCAGGAGTCTGCCCATCTGTACCAACCATAGCATTTTGAAAACTAAACTGATTTTGCACTTCAATGTACTGTATTTTCTATTGCAGTAAATCTATCCCAATCAATGTTAAAGAAAACAAGAGGGCATGTGGTTTAAAAGATGACAAGTAATTAAAGTGCACATCTGTATGCAATACAGGTTCTTTATTATTCATTATTATCCAGAGCAGCATAATATAAATAATTTGTGCGACCAAATCATGTTTTGCGCCAGTAACTGAAAAAGTTAGTAGCGCAAGTGCCACGTGTGGAAAAGGTTAGTGTAGAGCCCTGAGGTGGGTGCTACACATTGGTGGTGGATTAGGTGGGCTTTTCCCCTCACTGTGTAAAGCGCTTTGGGTTCTTGAAAAGCGCTATATAAGCTGAACAAATTATTATTATTTTTAATTATTATAATTTTATGTTGGAGTTGGGGAAAACTATTTTGGATGCTCAAAAATGCAATTGCCTGTCAGATTTGTAATCTACTTAACACAGTGTCTGGCAGAGTAAAGACTACAGGTGTGCTGCTCACGGAACTTCAGAGCCATGTAAGCATGGGCACGTGGCATTGGGTATGTGTTTGTTCCTCCCTGCAGGTGCCTACACCAAGCATCACATGACAGCTGGACAGCCTAATGAGAGACATGGAAACAGATAGTAAATGGACGGTTTTCACACCTTTAAGCTCTATGAAATAGCAGGCTTTCCAACAGAATACAGAGGGGGATTAGCTGATGTGAGCAGCCTGTGTGTCTGCAGTGTGAGGAAAAACAAATCGCTGGATGAAAGTGAACCCACTCACCCTCCATAAAAACACAGCACAAGAAAAAGAGATCACTTTTCCAGGCTGATGCCAAATGGTCGCATTCTGCATCCTTTTTCACTTGCCATTTCAAATTTCATTTTTAATTGGTCGCATAGTACTTACAGTGTAGTCGTGTTTCAGCTGTAACGAAACACATCCGTCCGTATCAAGAAAGACACTATTTACCAGTCAAATATGTACCTCGTTGGAAGCACACTTCACAGTAGAACAATGTGTTCAGAGTAAGATCAGAGTCTAATCAAATGTTCTTATTACACAAAATCTAGCATGCCAAAGTGCAAGGCATTTACAAAAAAAAGTTAAAGGCATTTACTTAAGAAGATTGAGGAAAGTATAATAGCAAGTCAACACAGTAAAATAAAAAATGATATTATTAGGTCTATCTATGCATTTGTTTTGTAAAAACAAAACCTAAAGTTAGAAGTTTACATTAGGTATGAATCGATAACACTTTTTCATTGCCGATTCTGATCCGAGTACTGAACTTTGAGTATTTGCTGATACAGGGTACCAATCCGACACCAGCGTTTTAATGCTACGTAATGTAAAACTTCCTTTGATGTTACTAGGGCTCAAAACTGCAACCATTTGGTGACTGGTTGAAATGGCATTGCAACCACAAATGTATCAGTGATTTGTTTTTGGGTCACGTTAATTTGGGCATTATACTTTATCATCAGAATGTACCAGTATTCAAAACAGTAATTTGTATTTTAATAATACATTTTATAACATGCCAGACTGGCCTGAGCGTTCAAACACATCATGTTGTCTTTAGTCTTTACCCCTCACTAATTGGTGTAGTGGGCATTACCAAGGTGTGCTGAACGCCCCGTTCCGAAAGTGAAAAGCTAAACAGCAAAAGAATATGTCAGGAAACATGAATGCTGTTTTCCCAGCGTCAGTCCAATCCATCTCATTAAAGTGAGTACATAGATTTGGAAATACCTGTTTGTTCTATATGGATCGCAACAGATTTAACCTACATTCCAACCAAGGGTGTGGTAGAGAGTAAACACACATAAATGCCATTAAAGCACGTTTGTGAAATAGTGTTTACTCACTTTGATTTTGTTAAACGTTAAACCCACTTATTGTGCTCCCAGGATTTTAATGCAGAAAACGTTAATATTCTTGATCTAAATTCTAATCACGCCAGCCTATTTTCAAATGTGTGGAATCACGATGCATTTCTCCCCTGCGCATGCTGGATTTGCCTCGCAAACAGCGCAGTGCATTCATTCACAATTCTGTTCAACAGCAAACACTGTTCTCCCAAGTGCACGTTCCAGCCTGATGTTACATCAAGCAGACCACCAGTGCAAAGAAGTAGCAGACTATGTGCCAGA
Organism: Umbra pygmaea; assembly: GCA_016801145.1. Classification (NCBI taxonomy): domain Eukaryota; kingdom Metazoa; phylum Chordata; class Actinopteri; order Esociformes; family Umbridae; genus Umbra; species Umbra pygmaea. The sequence goes on from JACXGM010019154.1 coordinate 11,119, forward strand.
AAAAAATAACTTTCTTAAACATCTACGTTCGCCAAGTTCTGCATCTGTTCTATAAAAAGAAGACTCATCCAAAACTGACTCTTGGATAATGAGTGGTCAAAACGGTAAAGAAAACAGTTGCTGATATTTCAGTCAGGTGTCTAGCTTCATATCTACCTGGCTCTAAACTCAGTCACTAGCTAGCATAGCTTAATCCAGTGGTTCCCAAACTTTTTACAGTTCTGTCTTCTTCAGACATTTAACATCTAGCTGCGTACCCCCTCCACCAAGTCAGTGACAATGCCCCCGCAAAACACACACACAGACAGCATATGTAGCCTGTACATATTATACAGCCATACAGACAAATTGAGTTACCAATCATTTTGCTCTTTAGACCGCATTCCAAATTATATTTTACACTGATCTTCCTAAATATATAAGTATAATATTCAAGTCACCAACCGTAGAACAAACCACCTGTTGAACATACTACCCAAAGAAAACAGTATTTTATTTAAAAAAACTCAAAATGCACTGTTCCAAATTATTATGCACAACAGTTTCAAAACATTTTATAGGTTGTAAAAAACTTAAAAGGGTCATTTGTTGAATTTGCAGCATTAGGAGTTCATATTTACTAATATCAAAAGCAATTTCAATCAAACATCTTAAAGTTAAGATGTTAACATAGGACCCCTTCTTCGATATCACCTTCACAATTCTTGCATCCATTGAACTTTTGGGTTTATGGAGAGTTTCTGCTTGAATTTCTTTGCAGGATGTCAGAATAGCCTCCCAGAGCTGCTGTTTTGTTGCAAACTGCCTTTTACCCTTTGCTTAAGGATGCCTAAAGGTTCTCAATAGGGTTGAGGTCAGGGGAGGATGGGGGAATCACTATTAAACGTGCAATATGTAATTTTCAATCAAAACAATAGCAAAAGATGTACTTGGATGACGTCGGGAGGTTGCGTGGGATCATGGGTTTTGTTATCGTCGTCAATGACAACCTTCCAATCTAGCATCTCCGGCAGAAAAAATGTTCACTGACAAAGTAATATATTGTTAAAAAATTCTAACTTTATTCACGTTATGTTTGGCGGCTCCCTTGATCTTATAACAACTAGAGCAGTCACAGATTTAATGACGCCATTTACGGGCGACAATATGAAACGTCCCGTGTCTTCGAATTATATTACAAATTTCTCTGGATTTGAAAGTTAGTGGAAACATTTAGGATAATGTAAGTACACAACTAAGAAATATATATAATATATGTATAGTGATGTTTGCTTTTAATGCAAAGTATGTATTTTGTTATTGTTTTGATTGATATTACATATTGTACCTTTAATTTCTCTACTTTAATGCCCATAGCAGCCAATGACACAGAGGTATTCTTTGCAGCATGAGATGCCGCTTGTCATACATGAAGATGATTTTGCTATGGAAGGCACGGTTCTTCTTTTTGTAACATGGAAGAAAGCTGTCAGTCAGAAACTCTATATACTGTACTTGGCCATGTTCATTTTCACACCTTCATGGACCCTAAAAGGGCCTACCAGTTCTCTCCCCATGATTCTGGCTCAAAACATGACTCTGCCACCTCCTTGCTCACGTTGCAGCCTTATTGGGACATAGTGGCCATACACCAACCATCCAAAACTCCATCCATCTGGACTAGAGGTCGGCTAATTTATCGAGCTGACAGATTAATTATGGTCGATTATGAGTTTTTACAAAAATGATTAATCTGCATTTTTGCTCACTGATTCTGGCCAATCCTTTTTTGTTAGAGAAACCACGTCCTCTACTGTTACAATTAGATAGCAAATCACTTGGAAACTGCATGCAGCCAGCCAGCCCATCAGTTGTGAGCTACAGTCCACCTGTCCCAAGCTGCAGCATCTCAAGTCTGGAGGAAGTTGTGACTGCAGAGAAGTCAGGGTAAGTTTGTAGCTAGCATGAAAAACCAATTGTGTGTTCCAATTAATCAGTGCTAGGTAGTTAGAGGTATTCGATTCAACAAAATGACAAGGGTGCCCGAATTAATGCACCGGTCTAATTTCATTTTTATGCATATTGCACATTTTATGTTAATCCAATGAACCTCATATCACTACCAAAATATTACTGTGTCCTTCAGTTATTTGATAGATCAAAATGAAATTGCTGATCCAATCACCCAATTATTTATAAATGAAAATCATGGAAATTTTCAGGGGTGCCTGAACTTTTGCATACAACTGTATATACAGATCAGTCTCAGATTGAAACTTGTAGATCTGAAGGTTAAGTTACATAAACATTACTTTAAATTGTGCATCTTTAATTATGCCTTAGTTTGAGGCTGTTATTGCATTTTAGAAAATGTTTTCTTTAAAAACAATGTAATATGGCACTTAATATGTTTAGTTTTTTGAGAGATGATATTGTAAGCAATGTAGACAATAAAAAAAAATTATTTTTCCGAAAATTAAACCAAACTATTGTTTATCATAACTCTTCTATAAACCAAAGTATTCCATTCAGATTAATCGATGGAATGATCGGCTTGATTACTAAAATAACCAATAGCTGCAGCCTTACTTGAGAATAATGTAGAGGAATCAGTCACAAAGTTGAAGTTACGCTGGGGCTGGATATTTAAACAAGACATCAACCCAAAACACTGCTCAAAATCTACTCTGGCATTTATGCAGAGGAACAAGTACAATGTTCTGTAATGACCATCCCAGTCCCCAGACCTGAATATCATTGAAAATCTGTGGGGTGATTTGAAGAGGGCTGTCCATGCTCGGCAACCATCAAACCTAACTGAACTGGATATGTTTTGCAAGCAAAAATGGTCCAAAATACCTTCATCCAGAATCCAGACACTCAGTACAGGCTATAGTAAGTGTCTAGAGGCTGTAATTTCTACTAAAGGATGCTCAACTAAATATTGATGAGATATTTCTGATGGGGTGCCCAAATTTAAGCACATGACCAATTTCATTTTGATGCATATTGCACATTTTCTGTTAATCCAATAAACCTCATTTCATTACCAAAATATTACTGTGTCCTTCAGTTATTTGATAAATCTAATTGAAATTGCTGATCCAAACAACTAATTATTTACAAATTAAAATCATGGAAATTGTCAGGGTTCCTAAACTTTGCTGCAGTGTAGGTAGTGTAGAATAGAAGTTGTAGAAAGGTACCATCGACTTGCCATATTATTATACTGGTATGATGTTGGAACATGAAGATCAACCTGGACCTGCAGATAAACAATTTCACCCAAGGGCTTCAAATTATGGGAGTATTTCAATTAAAGTCCCAACACTCTAATTGTTGTATTATATGTAAATCACAAATGCTTTTTATAGCAGTACAACTGAAAAAGGTACAATAGAAAAAGGCCTGATACTCCAAGCCGATACTTCCTCCACATTTAAGAGTGTTATGCTGTGCAACGCTTTACAGGTTAGTAGGCCTGGGCATCATTCAAAATATTTCGATAACTCGGTTTCGATGCCACTACCTTAACATTAATTTTTTCGATACCATATGTTTTAAAATCTATTTCAACATCAACAAAAATACATTAATTACTTTTTCCACCTTAATTGTGAATCAGTAAAGCACAAAACATCACAATATAGTGGTTTCATTCTTTTTTACTGATAACAGTAAAAAATGTTATCCAGGCTAAATTGGCAAACTACCTATAAAAAATAAAACTTTATATCGATAGCTTGCTCACCTCCACCATGGGGCCTCCACTCTCGAAAAAGTTAGCAAACTTTTAACAATAACCCCTGTGACTGCTCTGTGGCACTGATCTTATCTTTCTTTGGACATTTTCCCTCTTGCTGCCAGTGTGAAGGGATTTAACACTTTCTGGTATGGTCTTCCTATTCCTAACATCAGGATGGACCTCATCATTTTCCCTCTTGCTGCCAGAGGATAATATGAGGGGCAAAATAGACAGAACTAACTACAGCAACCGACTAGTAGCACAAGCTAACATACATAGAGTAGTCAACGTTATGGGGAAAATAATGGGGTTTTGAGTGTCGATTGAAATAAGGAATGAGCGCAACAACGGCAGTATTACACCTCTGCGTTTGGTTTAAGTAGTGAAATTACACTTATCTGTCAAGTATTTCTAAAATGTGTAACCTTGTGTTGGAAAAAAAAGATGTTACCTGGTCAAAGAGTAATGTTATAGATGTAACTAGGTTATCTTATCTACTATAATCCCAGAAATACCAGATGATGTTGAAGGGGGCAGTCTTAACTGTGAGGAGGTGGAAGGCTCAGGCTCTGGTTCCATCTTTTTACAGTCGGAAACCGTGCAACTTTCTGCAACTTTCTGCCCTCAAATTGATTCTGTAAATGATCAAGTGCTTCATTAAATTGGTGGTATTGCCTTTACAAAGTGTAGCCACAATTTAGACTTCTTTGGCATTGTAAAACTATACGATAGAACACATAAGGAAAAAACAACTACACCTGTACGACAGCGAGTATCTTCAGAATTCCTCCACGTGGTGGTGGTGTCTCTTTCACATGATGTGTTTTAGGTTGCGTTAAACAGCCAATCGCCAGCGACTTTAGGTCCTTACACACAAGTATGCTATAGGATTATTGGCTCACAGATACTTTTGGTACCGAAATTTGGCACCGAAAGATAAATACTTTTTCGATACTCGATACAATCTGAGTATTTCGGTCGGTGCCATAAAATTATCAACGTTCCCAGCCCTACAGACTAGCTCTTCTTAAAGTGCCAGATGGGGGAATAGTAATAGACAGTATAAATAAATGGACGAACAAACGGCATTTATTCCTATGGAGAGCAATTGATGTCAATTAGATGCACTTTTTCGGTGGTAGCCAAGCTTACTGCGCAGCCTCAAGCTGAGTGTGATGACGTAGATGTGACATAAGCAACGTCTTGGAAAGTTGTAATTCTTCTCGTAGCCCTGCCAAGAGAAATCTGAATCATTCCGAATCTTGCCACTTGCACAGACGGAGAGCATGAGTAGGAAGTATTTCCAAGCCATCAAAACATTGCTGAAATATTGTGTTCCGATGCTTTTCATGGACTCTATGGGCTTCTCTCTTGACTGTACCTGTATGCCTCCACGTCCCCAATTGCCTGTGAGCTTATCCTGGACTATACAGTAATTTATCTACTGTGTGACAGAAAGTTGCATGGTTATGACACAATAGTTAGCATATTTTCACAAAAACGACTGCTATGGGGCCATAACATGAGATACAAGGTAATGGAGCTTTTTATACATTGTCCTGTTTCTTAAGAAATAAACAAATGCACAAAAAGAGTCTATAAACGCTTCAGGTTAGGGATGGGCATTTCATGAAACTTTCTTCGTCGATCGTCGGGAGAATTAACGATCAACTATAGATTATTCATTAATTTGTTTTATATTCAAATTCATTGTTTATTTAAATTTTTATAAATGAAAAATCCAATTTAGATATTAAAATACTGTGTGTTTTTCCTCGAGGAGATCTTTATTACAAAAACAACAATTTGTGGCAGTTAAACTGGACGTTAGAGGTTAGCCTAAACTTGAAGATATATGCGCTGCGGTGCGCTAAAGCTGCGGAACCTGCAGTTGCGAGCCGGCGTTCTTAAACAAAGACCCTTGTTTGTTCCAAAAAAATTAAAAAATTCATGTTTAACAATAACTTAACCAAAAACATAATAGTAGCCTAATTTGCTAGGTCTGGCAGGTTTTTGTCGAAATGTAACTTAAATCTATCCAAGGCACGGAGTCGAGAAAGAGGGTGAGAGAGATTAACTGACAATTAATTAGGCTACATAACAAATTAGGCTACTTAACAAAGCCTCATAAAAATAACTAGTAGCCTACCCTTGAAATCCAAACTATGCTCTTGTAGCCGAGCTGCACCAATCACATCAGCGTATCTGATATAGGCGGGCCAGAGGCGTGTTAAACAGATGACGACAGCGCTGCGAGTGCGACCTCAAGTCATTAGTAAACATTGTAAGATCGCTATGGATGTACACCAGTTGTTTGAAACTGCTTTGGCCGCTACAATGAACGAGTTAGACTTGGCTTTTTGTCTAAAAGAGTAACAGAAGACGGTGCTTGAATCTTTCCTTTTTAAGAAGGATGTTTTTGCCAACCTGATATGGCAAGAGTTTAATCTACCAGTTAGCTCCACCATAGGGGCTTAGCGAAAACCCACTGGTGATTGGTCGTAGTGTTATCCAATTGCGTACAGTGAGATTTTCAAATGCACGCTTGGTGCCACCCCTCGAGTTGAGTCATTTTCATTACTCGATGCCAGACCCTAAATCGTTCAGGATTTGGGTCTGGATTTTTCCAGGCTATTAAAGTACAGGACCGAACAAACTTTGGCCACTGAATGTCTGCGTCTTTAATACCGCCCCCACCCATCTGTTTTGTCCCAGGCCGAGAAGGCTGCAAGTTATTAGGCTAGTCACTGCATACTCTGGGGTCGCATGAATTAATAATAAACCTTCGGAAAGGAAAGACAAATGTTGGCAGTGTGCAACATTTCTGGGTGAACAAAATGGTAGAAATTATGACATACTAATGATAAGAAATATACCTTAAAGAAAATACAGAGTAGCTAACCTATTAATATTTTAGTCAAAAAATTACAGTGATAGTACAGCTATAATTGTTTACCAATTTCAATAAAAAAATCAAATACCTTAAGCCACTTAAAAACAGACATTCTCATCTTACACAAAATATCTGCAATGCTTAGTTCAAATGCGGACACAATGGCCCTCATTTATCAAACGTGCGTAGAAACCAGTGTAGATCTGAGCGCAGAAATAATCTTACGACGAGACTCACGTGTGATTTACAAAACGTTCGTATCACTCCAATTCCAGCGTACGAATGAGCGGCTGTTGATAAATCAGACGGTTGAAAACCATCGTAATTTAAATAACACGCCCACAAATTTGCATTGATTAGAGACCTCGCCCTTAGACTTTATGACATGGATAAGCGAAATCTGGCAAATTTTTTTTCTCTGAGAAAAAATAAAGACGCTCAGGTCTCAGGTGCAGGCCAGCCACAGTGCACCCTCCTTGTTCCAATGCTGCAGTTTAGAAAAATAGAGACGCGCGTCCCACCCGGCCACCGGGCTATAACAAACATCCTGGCATCACATATGATCTGAACGTTGATTGAATTAAAGTTTTTGCGATTGATAAATGCGTAATCATTAATGGATGGTGGCTATAGAGACGCAGTACAATCGCCCAATTCGCCCCAATTGGAAACCCAGCAATCTCATAAAATTGTATTTTAATCATAGTTTGAATATACCAGAAAGGGACTTCATAGCTGCTAAAACTGCTGGCATACTTTGACTATTGTTGGCTGTGATATATACCAGACCTGTCCCTGATCTCCCGCTGAAAGGTCCCAATGTAGAGAG
>JACXGM010019155.1:0-18563 GCA_016801145.1 Umbra pygmaea
CTCGCTTCGTAAATATGGTCGGTAATCAAAACACTGCTGCTGTAGGAACAGTTTTCGTTTCTGCCAATTATTGTGACATCCTTTCACTGAACATAAAATTCCTGATTTAAGGAAAACCATTTCCCAAAAAGTTTTGTTATGTAATCACAATATAGAGTTAATCAGAAATGTTGATGCAAGCGGGGAGCTGAGAATTAATTACCGAAAGCGGTAACCGGAAGTATTACACAAAACCACAACAACAGATTTCCAGCGCCCCCTCCCCTTTCCCCGTCTCATACAGCTTATGTGCACCGCACTTTTTCAGCAAGCAGGGGCGCCTGCAGCTGGAGCGGGCGCAATTTCCCCACACAGTGAATGATAGATAATAGAAACACGCTTTGCGTCGCAGAGGATATTTTAAGTGCCGCCTCCACGTGATATAAAAAAATGCCGCCCCGGGCGATTGCCCGGTTCGCCCGTGCCAAAAAATGCTACTGGTCCCCTCTGAAAAAACACTTTTTGTCTGATTTATTGAAGGATAATAAAGAAAATACTACACCTTATTCACACATATCGTATGCTTAAAACTAAGATGTAAAATATTTGAAATAGATTAACATTCAAGTTTAAAACTCAATTTTGCATTTTATATATATGAATGACAACATAAATATAACAAAACACCTAGGTAGTTTATTGTGCTAATCAATGAGGTGATTACTCAGAAATGCCCAGTGGTTAACTGTTCCTACTCTGAATGTTAACTGTCAAACGAAAATTTAAGACTAATCTTACCACCTTTAAAATATTATCCTTTCTTTACACTAAACATAATGACATCTGTCTTTACAGCAAACTTAATGATAATGAAGCTGTCTACCTGTACAATAAAAAATGACAACTATTTCTTCTCTTCTCACTAGATTAAGTGATAACTGTCTGTCCTTATTAGTGCCCCATTTTCTCATGTAAATGAATGTTGCAAAAGGTTTTACAAAAGACTGTTGGTAAAATGTTGTAGAATCTTTAGAAACATTTTTCATGACTACAGTGAGGGAAAAATATTTTTGATCCTTTGCTGATTTGAGGTCCAGAACAATTGCATTTCGATCAGTTTTTGATCCCCTATCAATCAGCAAGATTTCTGGCTCCCAGGTGCCTCTTGCAACAGGTAATGAGCTGAGAATATACACAAAAGGGAGAAACATGACGGGGCCATGTACCATCAAATTTTGGGTGAGAACCTCCTTCCCTCAGCCAGGGCATTAAACATGGGTTGTGGGTGGGTATTCCAGCATGACAATGAACCAAACACACGGCCAAGTCAACAAAGGAGTGGCTCAAGAATAAGCACATTAAGGTCCTGGAGTGGCCAATCCAGTCTCCAGACCTTAATCTCATAGATATTCTGTGAAAGGAGCTGAACGTTTGAGTTGCCAAACATCAGCCTCGAAACCTTGATGACTCGGAGAAGATCTGCAAAGAGGAGTGGGACAAAATCCCTCCTGAGATGTGTCCAAACCTGGTGGCCAAATACAAGAAATGTCTGACCTCTGTGATTCCCAACAAGAGGTTTGCCACTAAGTACTAAGTCATGTTTTTCAAAGGGGTCAAATACTTATTTCAGTCATTGTAATGCAAATCAATTAATATCTTTTTTGAAATGCATTTTTTGTTATCCTGTCTCTCACTGTTCAAATAAACCTACCATTAAAATGGTAGACTGATGATTTCCTTGTCAGTGGGCAAAAATACAAAATCAGCAGGGGATCAAATAATTGTTCCCTCACGGTATATACATTGATCATGTTCCCTTATCAGGCTATGAAAACATTGTAATGACTAATTCTTGTATTTAATGCTGAATTGTTACCCTAATGCTTTCCTCCTCTCTCTCCCTCTCCTTCATCTCACCCTCTCCTCCCTCTCCTCCATCTGACCCTCTCCTACCTCTCCTCCCTCTCCTCCCTCTTCTCCCTCTCCTCCATCTCACCCTCTCCTTCCTCTCCTCCATCTCACCCTCTCCTCCCTCTCCTCCCTCTCCTCCCTCTCCTCCCTCTCCTCCATCTCTCCCTCTCCTCCATCTCTCTCTCTCCTCCATCTCTCCATCTCCTCCATCTCTCCCTCTCCTCCATCTCCCCTCTCCTCCTCTCTCAGGTTATTCAGTAGCCTGGGGGATGTCCACACCATCTCCCAAAGAGGTTTTGGTGGCACCACCTACACTGTCCGACCAGGGTGCCGTTACCCAATCACACCTCGCCGCAGTCCCAGCCCCTCCCCCTCAACTGCCCCTGTTTCTTCACCAGACAGGTCAGAGGTTAGTCCTGGACGGAGCTTTGGGCTTAGCTCCTCCCATCACCACCACACCATCCTCAAGTCATCTAGCCTCAGCCTGCCTTCAGAACCCAAGGAAGTCCGCTTTGTAATGCGAAGTGCCAGTGCTCGAACACGCTCCCGTTCACCCTCCCCTTCCCCTCATGCCTCCCCTTGCCCCTCCCCTGTCCTGGGATCCCCCTTGCTTGCCCTACGACCATGGCGGCAGCGCCCTTTAGCCCTCTGGAGTAAGTATGATGTGGGAGACTGGCTTGAGAGTGTTGGTCTGGGAGAGCATCGTGCCCGCTTCCAAGAGCACGAGATTGAGGGCTCACATCTCCCTGCCCTCACTAAGGATGACTTCGCTGAATTGGGCGTAACACGTGTTGGACACCGCATGAATATTGAGAGAGCACTCCGACAACTGCTTGACAACTGATCCTGGACCTCTAAGCCCTCTACAGTGTATCCATAGCAACTCTGTCCTGACAACACCAGTGATTGTATACTGGCACCAATATGGGCTGTATGCTATCCCCACCATTGGTTTTATCCTGACAACACCAGTGGGTGTATCCTGGCACAAACAGTAGTGGCTATATGCTGGGCATACCAGAAGCTGTATTGTTTTAAATTGTCTATTTTCCAAAGACAGAATCCAATGGAGTTGAGCATTTTGTATGAATTTTTGATGAATATACAAGAAAATACCTCCTCCAGATATATCTAAAATATCAACATATTTTCCAATAATGCCATTTGTTTCTATCTATGATGAATGATTTTAAGAATTGATATATTTAAACAAAAAATATGTACATTGTTTGATTATTATGTCAAATACATTATGCTTTAAGTCTACTACATTATAGTACCCAATTAGTGTTACAGAATTAGTTTAGAATAATACCCTCTTAGTTGTACATGGTTTTGTGTACCTACATACACCTACATTGCCCTGTAAATGTACTACATTTCTTTACCAAGTAAGTCAACATTGCCTCATCAGTAGAGGTTGTCACAAGTCCAAAAGTGTGACCCAAGAATATTGTTCATGATTTTATCAGGTGTTAATTCTAGCTGCAGCTAAACTATTCTGTAATTAACTATTCTGTAGCTTGTCCTGTTTTATCACTTTCCCTGAATTATCAGACACCTCAAGCAGTTGGAGGACAAAATAATCTAAAGATCAAGTTTGAAATGTACTCAAAAACAATAGTTACTTTTGCTATATAGTTGAACATTTCAGCTATATAGTTTAATATTTCAGCTATATAGTTTAATATTTCAACTAGCCAACCACCAACTTTTTCAGAAATGTATGCAGGTTAACAGTAGCCTTTCAGTCCTACATTAACTGCCAGGGCTAACAGCATTTAGTATCATTAGCATACTCATTTTCTGCGTTAGCATGTATCATACCTCTCCACAGCCTCCAGCCAGCAGCACAAAAATTGTGTTGTCATTTGCCTAAATAAAATGGTTTAAAAGGGAGTAAATAAATGAGTAATAACAATAATTTTATATGAATGTTTGCTGAAGGTATTATGTAACATTCAAATACAAAAAAATATTATTTGCCCATGAAAAGCTCTGTGAGTTTCTGGAAGCATGTTGAAGGTATTAAGTAACACGAGGACGATGGTTATTTCAAAGAAACCAGGCTGTAACATTTGCTTTAGTTTATTAAGTTCTAAAAATCTATGAAATGGACATTCACCACTGTTAAATCAATCATTGATAAATCCATTAAAATTGTAGTTTGTTGTGAAGTTAGTATGCATTAAAATATCTAAATTGTTACAATGGTAAATTTTTGTTTCCCAAAAATAATATATAATATGCTAGGGTAGTGAGGTTAAGGTTAGGGTAAGTTAAGGTTACGGCAAACTGACTTTTTTTACATTTCCTAAACTTACGAGGCATATGTTTTCCTGCCTCCGGAAACGTCACATCTGGACATATGTTTTGTTTTTTTACGATTTCGTATGATTTTGTACGCATCGACATGAGAATAGCCTGTTTTATAATAACATAATGAAACTCAGCAAAAAAGTAACTACATCTTAATTTCAACTACTGTTATTTTCTGAAAACTTAACGTGTAAATATTTGTATGAACATAAAAATATTCAATAACTAAGACATAAACTGAACAAGTTACACACCCCTTTTCCACCAAAGAAAGAAAAGTTCAGTGCCGGTGCCTATTTTGAACCAGTTCTTCGCTTTTCGACAGTTAAAGAACCGGCTATCAGCAAAGAAAACTGTTTCTAGAGCGGCACCAATTTTTTGCTGGTCTAGAACCGTTCTTTTAACATATTGTGCTTATTTCAGTGGCTGGGGGCAGGGTTATTGTGACCAACAACACGATGGAAAGGTTGTGACCACCATTCTTAAAAACTAGAATGATAGTACAAAGATTGAAGAAAGATTAATTCAAAAGCAAAACAGTGGTCAGTGGAGGCGACATTTAAATACATCCATCAAATGCCACAAACTGTAATCTTGTCTGGGAATTAAACGTTATGAATACGGGCAGACTTCTATGTAGGTGCACGCCTTTAATGTTTCCACAAGCAATCGGAAGATCATTTTGCACAAATTTTAATGACAGCGGGAGGGAAAATTCAAGCTATGCATAGAAAAACAATTGTAGGCTATATGCCTCAACAATTTACAGAAAATATAAATAAAACAATAGGCCAGAACATTAATAGCAGGCAACTTGTAAGTCTGAATCAAACAATTGTTTGCATAGAGAAGTAGGCTTTTTCATCTTAATTTCGCATCCGAGAACGGTAGGCTACCGTAATTCCCCTTTCAGAGACTCACTCCTAATAAATCTGTCAAATTGTATGCTATTTCTTGATATTTAAAAATAAGAAAAAGGGGTCTAGCGATAGATGGATAAACAACCCAAATTGTGATGTATGTCAACATGCAGCACTTTTACGGATAAGTCCTTGTATGGCGACGTACACAGTGACGTAACGATGTTGTTCTCTGGGCTCTCTAGTATGTGGGAAAACAAACAGGGTCTGAGATGGTTCGCAAGTTGAACCAACTGTGAACAAGCACCAATTCAGAACCAGAGCCAGCTTTGGTTGAAAAGGGGTAACAGACATGTGACTAACAGAAAATGAATAATGTGCCCCTGAATAAAGGGGGGATCAAAATTCAGTCAGTATCTGGTGTGGCCACCATCTGCATTAGGTGCTACAGTGTATCTCCTCCAGATTCACCTGTTCTTGCTGTGAGATGTTAACCCACTCTTCCACCAAGGCACCTGCAAGTTCCAATACATTTTTTGGGGACTGGCCCTAGCATTCACTCTCTTATTCAACATCTCCCAGATGTGCCTAATGGGATTGAGATTCTTGCCATGGCAGAAACCCAATTCCTGACTTGCAGCAAATCATAATGAGCAGTATGGCTGGTGGCATTGTCATGCTGCAAGAAGGGTACCACATGAGGGAGAAGGAAGTCTTTCTTGTAACACACAGCAATGAGATTGCCTGCAATGACAACAAGCTCAGTCCTATGATGCTGTGACACACCACCCCAGACTATGACACACCCTCCACCTCCAAATCAATACCGGTGCAGAGAACAGGCCTCTGTGTAATGCTCATTCCTTCAATGATAAATGTGTGTCTGACCATCACCCCTGGTGAGGCAAAACCATGACTCATCAGTGAAGGGCACTTTTTGCCAGTCCTGTCTGGTCCAGCAAAGGTTGGTTTGTGCCCATAGGCGACGTTGTTCCCATTGGTGTCTGGTGAGGACTTGCCTTAAAACAGGCCTACGGGCCATGTTCAGCCTCTCTCTGCCAATTGCGAACAGTCTGAAAACTGATAGTAGGATTGTGCAATTCTGGTATAACTTGGGCAGTTGTTGCTATTTTAAACCTGCCACCCAGGTTGTTAAGGTGTACTGATCCTGTGCAGATGTTGTTACACGTGATCTGCCATTCCAAGTACGGTCGGCTGTCATTCCTGTCTCTCTGTAGCACTATTATAGCTGTCTCATATTACAGACATTGCAATTCATTGCCCTGGCCTCATCTGCAGTCCTGATGCTCAAGGCACTTTCACACATAAGAGCAGGAACACTGGGCATCTTTCTTTTGGTGTTTTTCAAAATCTCGTTTGTGTCAGTTTTCATAAATTTGACCTTAATTGCTTACAGTAACAAGGTGAATTAACGATGAATGTTTTAATGAATTATGAGCGCTATTATTTTGAAAAGACAAATCAGAGTTTGTCTTGCCGGCATAATATAGTGTTGCCAGGTGAAAGGAGTTTGCTCTAGCTAGAACTGGTCTGAAATCTGTTGGTGTTTTACCAACAGTTCCACAGGTGCATGTTCATAAATCTTTTGGAGATCATTAAACAAGCATGTAAACCCTTTCCAATGAAGATCTGTAAAGTTAGCCTCTCAGAAATTATTTTTAAAATACAGTGTCCTGAAAAAGGGTTGTTTCTTTTTTGCTGAGACTATAATGATATGGCCAATAATTAGGGAGAGTGGCCAATATGTGTCATGATTCTTTGCTATGCTGCTCATCAACTAGCTCAAAATATATACATTTCCACTGACATGTTGACATGTTTCTTATAGAATTTTGAGGCAATCATTCTGTTTAAAAACATGGTACATTAAGTAGAAGAACTTGTAATGGACTATTACAAACAGTGGCACAAGACCACTATTCTCTGTAAATGCAGCCAGTTACATGATCTAAACACAACATGTAGATAGCATATTACTGTATTCAAACAGACAACACATTTTTTAGATGTTATTGTATTGAAAGAGACCTCATATTTTGAAGAGAAGCTCACCAAAAATTGGTTTTAAAGATATTACCTGCGTTATAAGCAAATAAATGAATGCTGGTGTACTTCGTGGTACACAAGCTAATTCTGATGTTTTCTGCAGCTCTCTAGAGGCTGCATAGCCTAATGGAGAAGTCACTGTTCTTAGAAACAAGAGGTTCCCAGTTTGAGTCATGGTAAAGCCTATAAAATAAATAAAGTTCCCCTATATAATGTGTCATACTTTTTTATATTTATGTTAATGTCCAGTACAGTACGCTTTGCATTGAAAAATAGATAAGTCAATTACAGTATGTTTTTCTAAAGCACAGTGTTCACTCCATGCCTCTGGGCTTGTAAGCAAGATGTTCCGGGATCGAATTATGGCAAAAGATAACTTTTGTTTACCTATTAAATGTGTCAGACTTTTTTATATTAATGCTAGGTTAATGAGTAATTTCCAGTACAGTAGAGTTTGCATGGAAAAATAGGTAACACAATTACAGTATGAAAAAACTCTTTAAAGCACAGAATAAACACTTCATGCAATGCATAATCCCATTATTGTTCTCAAAACTAAACTATCCACCAATAACTTAAATGACTTCAAATTGTACAACCCAAGACAAAAATAACCTTCAGCAGCCTTTCAAACCAAAAAGAAACCACGGCAGGGATAAACAAAACAAGATGAATCCCAACATGAAGTGAGTCCTCTCCTATCTTTTGTGGGTGTCTTCAGCTTGTGTAACCCATGAATCCACTCATTGATATGTTCTGTTAAATTGTCAGAGGGAATCGTGTGGCCCAGGTCTCAAAATCAAACTTTGATATCTACACATCCATTTTCGCCTGTTCTCATTTTCTCAGGATCCATCATCGCTATTATCCAGCAGTGGACATGATCATAAATAGTACCTTACAATTTTCATTTATCATTTGGGAACTGATAGCATACACTAAATATATACTAAAAGCTATGGATATACATGGGTGTGGAAAGGGCTGTATAATCCATATCAGACTGGATCAAGGTGGATCTCAGGTAATCAGGTAATACCTGGACACATGAAGACCTCTACCAATCTACCAAATTTACTCATTTGGTCTACTGTATTACCCTGTAAATCAGCCGCGGTCGGTGGATCTTAATTGGGGAGGACGGGCTCGTATTACGCTTGGAACCGGAGTGAATGGAATGGTGCGCAATGCACCAAACCCAGTGTTTTTTGTTTTGCGCACCATTGCATTTACTCCGGTCCCGAGCGTAATACGAGCCCGTCCTCCCCAATTAAGATCCACCGACCGCAGCTGCTGTAAATATGTGCTGGTACTATGTACGTCAACTACATTACATTATCTTGTAAATCCACAAAATCATGTTAGTCTGCTACATTATTTTATTAGTCTATTACATTGCCTTGTCAGTCTATTATCTTTGTGTTTATCTACTGCTTGGTCACAAACCAAAGTTGTCGGTTGTCAACGCATTCTTGTGGCAAGACATGGGTAACTGTACGTAATTGAATCTCTGTTCTACCAGAATATTTCCAAGAATAGAACAATCATTTATAATTGAAAGTATGTATGTTTTGGGGAATGTTTAGTTCAGGGATAATATGCTGTGGATAGTGAGGTTAACGGTAAGGTGAGGTTATGGTTAGGCTAAGGTTAAGGTACATTTCATAAATGTATGCGGCATACTTTTTGCTGCCTCCGGAAATGTCACATGTGGATGTGTTTTTTATGATTTTGTACAATTTTGTACGTATCGCCATGAGAACAGCTTGACGTTGTAGGTTCTAGGATGATTTGTCATTCTAAATGAAACATGTTTTGTGTATAGAGGTGTAAAGAAATCATGATTTAAATCATATAATATAAAGAATACAAATGTTGGGATCTCAAACCTATGAGCTTGCCAACATATTTCTTCAGCTTGTGATTTTATGGAATTCTTTCGAATGAAAAATGTGATCACTCCAAATTTCACTTCCACTTTCAATATAGTATAAACAACTAGGCTGACTATATATGTATTAGAGTGCCAATTTTCATTTTTTATTTTATTTTTGTCTCATTGATAAACCAGTTGACAACCACTGTACTATATTACCCTGTTAGTCCACAACTTCACAGTACCTTGTTAGTTCACTATATTATTAGTCAACTACATTATACAAAATATGTCAATTTAAATCCTTACCTTATCAATCCACTACAATACCTTTTTACTCTACTACATTACCCTGATAATATATGCCATTACCCTGCTAGTCTACTACATTGTCTGGTCTACTGTGTTTACCGTACAACATTAGCATAATAATTAGTCTTAAACAGCAAGGAGTTTAAGGTCAGGAATACCTCAAATGGTCCTAAATAACATTTTCTATAAATGATAATCAAATCTCAGCAATTCTGTGAATAATAGACCTAGCTACAGCCTGTCTAGATTGTATGGATTTTATACCTTTGTCTGTGATACTTTAGGGAAAAGAAAAAGGTTTACAGCAGTATTTTTACACAGAAGACGGTGCTATCTCACTAAAGCCATCTATACAGAGGAACCTTAAGCCTAACTAACTATTAACCAAGACAGTTTTCTAATTATACTGCCTTGAAATATTGCCATGGTCCATTAGCACACATGTACAAATGTACAAACACCAGTAATGATGTCAATTCTAATTTAATTTCAAAATCCAATTGAACTGTACAATTCACTCATGATGTGAAACATTTATGTTCACTGAAATAGGAATTATATTAATCTTCACAGTATGGAATTGGAATTGAATTGGAACTTAATGCCTTATCCTTTTGTAAATTTAACATAAATTGGAATTGTTAAAGCATTTCATTTTGTAACATAATTATATTGGAATTTAATATTTTTGCATTTTCAGATAACAGAATTAATGGGTTAAGGTCTAGATTCATGTATACCCACACCATTTCTACACACTTCTTAATAGCTGGTATTCAAAGTACTTAACATCCTGTTCAGGTGTTTTTTGCCTACAGTGAATACGTTCAATTAATGGCTCAAGCCATTCCACTTGCTGGACAAAATATCTGGTTGTTTTTTCCATTACATCTTTGAATTTGGTGTACATTTTGTTTAAGTTTATCTGTATAACATGTATTGAGAAATTACAATAGCGCTTTTTCTTTCAGGTAGTGAGGTTCGTTATCTAAAACAAACTAGATTGAATAGAGCAAGATAGTGAATTATGTTGCCATGTTCATTTTCATTGTGGGGTCACAGTATATATGATAAATAATAGTAAATGTCAGATAACATAACATTTGAAGTAGCCTTTGGTATGCAAGCAATGCAAGATTAGTCATATGCCCTATCAAAATGGATTCTGATCAAACTTCTAGGCTACAACACGTCTTACAACCTTGTTTTTAGCACCTTCTGCACTTTACTCAATAGCTAACCCATCCCCCATTCGTGGGTTGTCATCAACACACTTGTGTTTGCACGCTTAGCATGAATAAGGAAAATAAAAATAATATTACAACCGACGGCAAGCGTAAGACCATCATGTAATGTAGGCTTCTGATGGAGGTAGCTAGTGGGCATGAAATGCAACCCTTATTCCATCAAACAGCCTATGCTGCTATTCACCAACAAGGCTGTTTAGCTTTTAACTATACATGTTCTTCTTCTATTTTGCCTATATAATGACTTATACAATCAAGCAATGAAAACAAAGCTTGTATTCTAGACTGTAACATTGACTTTCCTGTCAAGAAGAAAGCCGGCAACTTCAGCGTCCCTTTGAAAGTCTTTCTCCTTCATTAACTCTTTCCACCTGGGAAAGGCTACCAGATGTTTACCCTCGTTTTTTTAACGTTGCCTTTTTAATTCTTCTCCTAAGGCTCAGCATAAGATCCTCCAATATGAACTAAAGTGCTTTCAAATTTAACGGGGCAGTGACAAGCGCCTCTCACTGATCTCCTTCTCTGTTTCAGCTGGTTTTAGTCATATGACCCTGGCTCCAAAGGAAAACGCATTGTGGATTAGCTAGACAGGTAGGCTAGTGCTTTATGTCCCTCTCTGCGATTATAGTTTTTCAAAATGGCAGAATGACATGGAAGCCTCCTTGGACTTGCCCGTCCAATGTAAAGACAGATAAGAAATTCTTTGCTTAACAGGATGAGTCAGATAATTGGCAGGTCATTTTGCACCAATGAGATTTTATATTATATTTATGATTATACATATATTTATGATTAAAGACATTGATTTTAGTTAAATACTCAAAACACTACACAGTGTACCATTAAAGGTACAGTATGTAGTTTTCCAAAACAACAAAAGATGTACTTTGCATTAAAAAAGCAAACATCACTATACCTATATTTTATATATTTCTTAGTTGTTTATTTACATTATCCTAAATGTTTCCACCAACTTTCAAACCCAGAGATATATATTTGTAATATAATTTGAAGACACAGGACTATTCATTTTGTCTTCCGTCAATGTTGTCATATAACCTTTGACTGTTGTAGTTGCTCTAAGTTCCAGGGAACCGCCAAACATAATGTGAATAAAGTTATAGTATTTTTAACAAAACATTACTTTGTCAGTGAACATTTTTTCTGCCAGAGACGCTAGATTTGAAGATTGTCATTGACAACGATAACAAACACATGATCTCATGCTACGTCATCCAAGTACATCTTTTGCTATTGTTTTGATTGAGAGACCCCTAGCGGCCAAAAACTACATATTGTACGTTTAAGGGTTAAATGAATGTAAGTTATCAAATTATGAGATTCATTATTCACAAAGCTTAAAGCAGACAAAACAAACGTGGCAGAAAAAAACTATAATTGTTTCATCATATCCTTAAAACCTACTTATTTGAGAATCTGTGTTTATACCTAGTTTTACAACAGATTGTCTCTTGCAATTGTTAGTTACAAAACCAAATTGAAAATTTGTAGTTGAAGTGTAGTTTCAATAAGCTGACAGACCATAGTAACCCTACAGATGATGTAAACCATTACCTAAATGTTGTTGACCTAAGATCACACAACAGGGCTTTTATTTTCAACCTAAATAGAATATTTAATAGCAACTTAATGGCTTAAAATGTTGCTATGTTAATATTAATTTCATAGCCAACTGCAAGATGTCCTTTCATTCAAATGTAAAATCAGTGTCTAGTTGAGATTACAAACAAAACAGTTTAAGTTAATCTTTAGTATAAAGTATGATTTTGCAAATAGTGTATAAAATGCAATTGTGGAATTTGTAATATTTGTTGACATTGCACAGTACTATGACTGACTCTAAGCCTTTTAAATCTTAACCCTAACCCTAACCCTTTAAGCCTTTTAAATCTTAACCCTAACCCTTTTAAATCTTAACCCTAACCCTAATCCTTAACCTAACCCTTTAAAAAATGAATTTGTAGTGGCCACACACCCAACCATGGTAGTTAAAAATGGCTATACAGCAATACCATTTATATAGGAAGCTAACTATGGTAATGAAAGGGTATTCATGTTTAATAGAATGATTTGAAATGTATTCCCATGGAAGGAACTAACAGCAAAGTTTTAGTGAGGAGAGAGGGAATATTGACTTGTGAAGTAGAGCAGAATATAAATTTCAAGATATTCAACAAATGCTGTGGAATTGGGAATTAAAAACTAGCCTATCTTGTAGATCTTGTAGAGTGGGAAGGTTTCTGGTTTGATTTCAGGCTGTGCCAGTCTTTGTGTCCTTGTGCAAGACACTTAACATTAATTTGTTCCAGGGAGATATCCCTCCACTTACTGTAAGTTGCTCTGGATAAGAGCGTCAGCTAAAAAATGTACATTTGATTACAAAAAATTATTGGAAACAGTTTTCCCTAATTTCGTTTCATACAGTTGTAATAAAGATTGTAATAATCGTTTGATACAACCACTTTCGCTGTGATGTGTGCAGTTGCTGTTTAAAATTGTCTGGAAAATGTATATTTATTAATAGGGTTACACTAAAACATACAGGTAACATAACATAACACTCACTGAATCCTCTCCTTCTTGCTCTCTTTGTTCTGTTCACTGAATGAATTTTGATTACAACTTAAGTGAAATTATTTCAATAATATGTAGTGTATATCTGTAATGTTTATTTTCCAAAATTTACCTAATCAACATTAATTTGTGCTTCATTAATGAAACTCTTCTGTACATTATATTACTGAAGATGAAGATTTAATTAATTACCACATCGTAAATGAATGTAATAAAATTTATATTGTAGCAACATCATTAAAAAGCAAAGACCTGACTAGGCATCTGTTTCTATGAATAATAAATACTAATAGGAAATTACTCTGCCCGCAACATTCAAACACAATATTAATTATTTAATAACATAAAATATCGAGCAGTATTCTGTTTAAGGTATTCATTAGGAAAATATAAAGGTTTGTTGTTAAAGGTTATTTTATCTTGTAGTTCTATGAATATGCTATCCTAATAATGTTATTGTTCAGCATTTCACCCTTACTATCCACAAAAGGCTGCACATCACGCAATGTTAAACTATAATACAATGCAATTCTAATAATATTATTTGATTTAGTTTTGAATCATACAAAATCATGAATAGATTACAGACAATTTTACTTACATATTAGAGTAATGGAAGCTATTGGGTCCTGCAACAAGATCTTGATATTTATTCTTGTAGTGTGTAGTTGATATTTTTGCAAATATGATTTTTTTTTAATTTAGCATCGAAATCTAGGTACATTTTACAAAAATATAAGGCTTTTACTTTTCTATTCTCAAAATCACCATCTCCGTAACATACATTTCTGCTAGAAACAAGAAAGAAACTACTTAAAAAGAGAGAGCATTCCAGTGACTTAACTACAGTACACAGTTTGGAACACCCAAACCTATCGTGTTGAGAAGACCTTGTTTACAATACAGGCTGTAACGTTTGAGCTGTACTTGTTAGAAAAAAGGAAATTGTTAAATACAATTGATAAAAATTCTACATACTTCTACTACAAACTTCACTGTTTAAATGAATATCTAAATATACTCTAGTTTGCTGAAATACAATTGTATTCATATTTTTCCTCAGTGATTATAAGATAAAATATATTTAGACATTTGTAATTTATATCTACAGTCCCCCTAACCAGATTACTTTTTAGCTCTTATTAATTTGTAAAATACAGTGCATATTGAATGGTGTCATTCTTTCATGAAAGTATATGTTGTTCAATGTGGAACCAACAGGCATATTTGTATTTTTTTTATTAGTGTATCTCTTTAAGCAAAACTGTGTTAAAGTTAAAATTTTAATTTGAAAAACGACTACTGGAAATCGGAATTCATATAATTTATATTATATAATTTAGTAATCAACTCCAACCCTGGTATATAATGTCTCACAATTAATCAAAGCAGTGCTGTATGCCACAGATACAGTTGTTCCCATAGTCAGATTGTATAGGAATAATAATGATTATTTGTCATCATTGTGCACCATATGGATCAATCAGCGTGGTTAATCTGTTGACCAATAAGCATGGTTATGTTTTGTAGGAATCTGTATGTTTAGACCGATCAGCATGGGAAGTATGTAGGCCTATATTCGTAGTAGGGCTGTAAGCCAATGGACTTTTTAATCTATAGTCAATCTTTAGACCAAACAGCCTAGTACACCTCTGGGCAAATCAGCAAAGTGAGGGTTATAGTTAGTTCAATAAAGGAAGGCATCAGCATATTTCATTTACCATGTTTTATCATGTATTTTCATGTCCTGAAATCAATCAAAACGTATTTATTTCTTTTAATTTAATAATGAAATTAGGCATTTTTCCCTAAATGGATTTTAATGTTCATGGTTAAAATTTTGAGAAAGTTTGCACACCTGAGTGGATGGAGGTGCAGACCAAACAATTGAAATCTCTGCACACTCAAAATCAATAACTTCATTTTTATCAACATGCGGTGATGGTGTTCCAGTTACTGTAATCTCAGCATTAAATTGATTGTTTTGCATTGATTCTGATTGGTTTAACTTGGTGTTTTCCCTATAGGGTTTATTCCCTGTATCAGAGCCTGATGGTACCCTTCCTTGTACGGCATTAGATTACTGTGTTTTTTGTGTGTCAAGACTATCAATTGATTCCTGATTTTTAAGGAGAAACCCATTAATATTTGATTTCTATTTGAGACAAATTATGTTGTGGTTTTAGTGTATGAAAAGAGGGATTGTTTAAGATCTTTAGGTGTAATATACATTATGTTCTTACCCAATTTAGCTCTTAACACAATTACGTATTCAAGAGTATATATATATATATATATATATATATATTTATATATATATATATATATCTCATTACAGTGACACCTGAAAACTGACTGGTCTTTATAATTTCTAATAAACAATACTTTATTAACTGCATGCCTGTTTGTCAATAAATTAATTAGCAAATTAACTAATGCATTATATTTTTGACATTTATACAAAATAAAATCAGTCTGAGTACAATATTTGTTTTAAAGCTGAGCCCTTTGTAGAGAAAATGTAAAGACACAATTGCAGGAAACATTTAAGAAAATAAATATTTGATCCAGAAATAAATTACTAATTCATCAGGAATGTGAACTACCCTATTGGAATTAAAGCATTTAGGATTCTCCGCAAAATGTTGCAGTAGTTATGGGCATGGTAAACAATGTAGTTTATTAAATCTCCTTGTGCTCAAGTTATTTCTAAGACTTATGAGTCATGTGAGCAGGTTTGATGACTGCTTATTTTACAATTTGTTTAGTGAGTTAGTGTGCCAGAGAGAGATTATTGAACCCACCTCATTTCAAACAGCCAAAACATTATGATGTTTGATTGATGGGTCTCCTTTCCCTGCACATACTTGATTCCTATTGGCTGAGCCGATACAAACCACACCCCTTTCACCACCCATTTCCCCTCACCTTTCACCACCCCTATGGTGTGCCTATTGGTTCATGTGCCCCGTCCCATACATTGTTCCTATTGGTTCCTGTACACTACTCCCCTAATTCATTCCTATTGGTTCCTGTACTGTACGCTCCACCCTAATGCAGCTGTAAAATGTTTGATGACAAGGTTCAGCATTCCTATTGGTCTGTTGTACTCACCTATGGCATTCCAGTTGGCCAATGTAAGCTACACCCCTAAAGCAGCATCTGTCAAAATTTTGATGAGAGGGTTTCTGTTCAGCCATTGGTTGAATCTTTCTAAATTCATTACACTAAACCAGAGCTTTACCCCATTATCCACATGTTTGCTGAGTCAGCAAAGAACCTCCTATCACAGTATTCAACGATACATTTGACATTTTAATCATTTAGCAGACGCTCTTATCTAGAGCAATTTACAGGGAAACTAGGTGAAACAACCACAAATTAGTAGTAAGAGCATTCAACATATGAAACAGTGATTAGTCAAAAACATTAATCTTCTGTCTAAATACTACGTAGGGGCCGTAGGGGCCTTTTGGTTATAGAGGATCCTCAGACCGTTAGGGTTATATAAACAGTTCTCATTCTGAGAAATTAGTCTCAGGCCCCCAACATCACAGAAAAAAAAAGTATTTTCAGTTCCACTCCCACAGAATTATCTGTGGCTGTGTGTGTATTTGAGTGCCTGTCTATGTGGTTGGTTGTTTGTGGGTGTGTGTGTTTGTGTATGTGTGTGTGAGTGTGTAATCGATGTCTTAATGTTAAACATGGTTTTTAATAAAGCCTTTTGTGCTTCAGGGATAGCTGTTCTACACCCCGAATCTGTTTTTGTGACCCCTATTACGTACGCCTCCCCAAAAGGAGGGGACCGACTTCCCACTGCTCAGTCACACTCAGTGGAGAGTGAAAAGGATGTGGTGTTGTGGTGCGAGTAAAGGACACAGAGACCAGAATGCTGTTTAAAGTAAGGATGTTTATTGACCCACAGTAAATGTGATTAGGGAAAGGGGCTGGACTGAACCCACCCCTAACCTGTTCTAAACTAACACAAAAACATATATTAATACACCTAAACTAACTGGCACATGTGCAAGGCACCCTAACCAATATACAGGTGGTGGTTAGTCCAGATAGTGGAGATAGACAGAGGAGTTATCCCTACGGGCGGTGTATACCAGCCGCGGTCGGTGAATCTTAATTGGGGAGGACGGGCTCGTATTACGCTCAGAACCGGAGTGAATGGAATGTGTGCAAATAAAAAAAACAATTGGTTTTGTTCGTTGGGCACCATTCCATTCACTCCGGTGCCGAGCGTAATACGAGCCCGTCCTCCCCAATTAAGATCCACCGACCGCAGCTGGTGTATACCCATGGACAATTCTTCCCTACACACTCCACAATGTGTTCCCCTTCCCCTGGAGAAACAAAGGAACAAACAAATGTTAGGTCACAAAATAACACCACTTCAAAATGTACTATAATATATAACAAACTCTGAATACACCAAACACACTAACACTCTCTCACACACACAGAACCACACAATACCACCCAAAACACAACCACTCAGGCTGTAACCAAGTGAGAGAAATGAGAAGAGAAGAGCAGAGACTGAGCTCAGGGCTTTTTATATAGCTCTCAATAAGTCCCAGCTGTCAGCACTGATGAGGTGGGGCCAGATTGGAACATTCCTCTCCATCTTCTTGTATGGCTCCACCTGCTGGGCACAGACTGACAGAACAGACACAGACAGACACAGACACACAGAAACAGACACAGAACACAGCAAAATGGCACACAGGAACTGAGGGAAGTAACACCCCTAATAAAGTGATTTCCTGGAAAATCCTTTCTCTTAACAGACAGGTTTCTGTGTTGAACTTTTATTTTTTCAGTAGCATCTCTGACAGTATTCAAATCCAACAGGTAAGCTACATTGTATTTCGAATGTAAACTTTTATGACTGAGTTGCCAGAATCTCTAAAACAATAAATGTAATGTTAGACAATGTTTAAGCACATGGTTTTAGCATTAAGACTAATTGAACAACAGGGGATTCTGTCAGGGACCAAGCTTAAACCAACATGTATCTATTTCACTCTAACCATAGGGCCTTAACATCATATAACAGAATAGGTCTTTTTTAAATGAATGGAAGCAAGAGAGATATAATTCAGTCAAATTATTTTAAAAAAAGAGGTGTGTATGTGTGTTTGTGTATTTGTGTAATAATAATAATAATTCGTTCAGCTTATATAGCACTTTTCAAGAACCCAAAGCGCTTTACACAGTGAGGGGGAAAGCCCACCTCATCCACCACCAATGTGTAGCACCCACCTGGGTGATGCACGGCAGCCATTTTGCGCCAGAACGCTCACCACACATCAGCTATCAGGTGGAGAGGTGAGTAGTTATATATGCCAATTAAGAAGGAGGGGGATTATTAGGTGGCCATGATTG
>JACXGM010019156.1:0-11711 GCA_016801145.1 Umbra pygmaea
GTGATAGAGCACCAGCCTTCACATTACACAGGAACCCAGAAGTATGGGGCTGTCATCTACCGGCTTCTCTGTGTCAAACTGACGTGATAGAGCACCAGCCTTCACATTACACAGGAACCCAGAAGTAAGGGGCTGTCATCTACCGGCTTCTCTGTGTCAAACTGACGTGATAGAGCACCAGCCTTCACATTACACAGGAACCCAAAAGTATGGGGCTGTCATCTACCAGCTTCTCTGTGTCAAACTGACGTGATAGAGCACCAGCCTTCACATTATACAGGAACCCAGAAGTATGGGGCTGTCATCTACCGGCTTCTCTGTGTCAAACTGACGTGATAGAGCACCAGCCTTCACATTACACAGAAACCCTGAGATGAAAGGTTTCGATGTTCAGTCAAGATGATAAACGGGGGATTAGCCCCATTGATCCAATGCTTCCATGCCATTAAGGCCTTGATAACAGCCAACAGCTCACAATCGCCACGTCATAGTTACGCTCGGCCAGTGTCAGCTTCCAAGTAAAGAAGACACATGGACGGAGCTTGGAAGGCGTGCTTGACCGCTGCGGCAGCACTACCCCTACCCCACTATCAGACGTGTCCACCTCCACCATGAACTGTAACGATGGCTCAGGGTTGGCCAACACAGTAGCCGAGGAGAACAGGACCTTCAGTATGGTGAGAGCCCTGGGGCCTCATATAAAAATGTGGCGTACACAAAGACATTCGCCACTCCCTACACAAGAATTGGGTTTTTTTAAAAAGCAAACTTGACAGGAATATGGTCCTTTACGGACACGCTGACCCCGGCATACGCACAGAAACGTGTGAAATGTGAAACGGCGACACCACCGACAGATGGATGAACCACGTGAAAGTGTGTGAAACTGCAGACCGTTGTTTAAACGAAATCGAAATACTGCCTCTCATTAATAATATGAAGATTTCACAAAGCCATTCTTGCAATTAACAGCCTGCGGTGAAAAAAAAAGAAAAAAGATTGTAACGTAAATGCAAATGAAGACATATTTGCAAAAAGAACACTCAAATATGTTCTCTAATTATATTAGCATGTTATGTAATTCATCCTCATAAAGTATACGGTAAACAGAACAAAAACATGTTTAAAACTGATATTCTTGTCGATGTCTGTCTGGCGGAGCAGATAGCTCGATAGATAGATGATGATAGATAGATAATAGATAGATAATAGATAGATAATAGATAGGTAATAGATAGACAATAGATAGATTGTCTTTATTGTCCATTGTGGAAAGTTGTTTTCATAGTATAAATGTCATCATAAGCTACAGAATCATGGTGTTCATTTGTATGCCTTTAGTTCGTTTTATTTTTAAATGTGTTCCATTGTCACATGTCTTAACCATTTTGAAAGGTGCAAGAAATTCCATTTGCACAGAACTATTTTCCATTTACAATTAGATAAATCTCGACATCTGTAGCTTATCAGATACAATCAAATGGATTGTTATAAAAAGCCATGCCATCACAATGCATAATGACGCACAATGGCTGATCTTGCGCTATTAAAAGATGTGGCAAATGGAAGGATTTGGAGGGAACGCATCTTCAGACAGCAAGAAGACTTGCTGGCAAATGAGTGGCTTTTGAGCTGGTTCCAACATCCTCTGGCCGTCCTGTTGGACCTCTGTGCTCTATTGGGCCCAGCGTTACAGAGGAGCACTCGGAGAAACCACGCCATGCCAGTCCCACTTCAAGTCCTTACACCACTAGGATTTCTGTAATCACTATTCCCCACCCATGGCAGACACAGGGCTCTAAGGGTGGTAGGTGACGGAGAATCAGGGAATGACACGGATAGTGGAACAGCTACCTGAGTGTGGTGTTAGAGTACCTGAGGTGGTGGATGAGTGCCCGAGCTGCCTGCTCTGGATCACAAAAGACACAGGTGACAAGACTACCGTGTAATGCTTGTTCTTGCCACAGAAGAGGCACCGCTCCTGCCATCTCCCGGGCTCTCTCTCAGGTTCCTGGAACCCAGCTGCCCCCAAGTCCATGGGGGCCGCCCCCTCTGTAGGTGTGGAAGGAACGAGCAGACACCTGACAGGCCAACTTCCGGCCTGCAGTAGGTTGACCAGGTGGATGGCCATGTCGACGAGTTAGTCGAAGCTAAAATTGACAGGCCAACTTCCGGCCTGCAGTAGGTTGACCAGGTGGAAGGCCATGTCGACGAGTTAGTCGAAGCTTAAATTGACAGGCAATCTTGCGCCGGATGTCCCTGGAAATGATCTTTCCTGCTCATTCCATCCAGATCCAAAATTCAAGGCCAAACCCCTACGCTGTCCTTGAACCCAGGCGCTGGTGAACCAGGTGCTCCCACACCTCTTTGCCTTCTGGTAAGTGGTTGAATACAGCACCGAAGAAGCAGGTGAACACCTGGTAATCATCCAGGATGGGGCCGTCCTCTCTTTGCACTGCTGTAGCCCACTCCAAGGTCTTCCCCGACAGGCAGAGACTCTGTCGCACCAAATTGCCGAGGTGGCAGTGGTTTCAAAATTTAAGCTTAGTTGAAGCCGGAAACACCAGCATTGACACACAGCCCCATAGAACTTCTCTGGTAGTGACAGTTGCACCGTTGGGAAAATGTCTTGTCAGGGGGGGCCTCAGGGGGCTGCCTGGAAGCAGGAGCAGTCCTCGAGTCGATGCACCGTCTGTAGGACACTCTCCATAGGCGCTTTTTAACTTTGACATGTAGGTCATGCTCCAGGAGTCTTTCAAGCTGTCTCAAGCATACTGATGTGCTCCTTTACTCTCTCAGTCACGCCGGTTAAGTCCATAGTTCCTGCTGCTTCCATGTTAATGTGCGTAATTGTCACCATTTGTAGGAGAGAAATCAAGCATAGGAGACAGAGTTACATTCTTTATGTAGGAGCTGGAGAAATAATATAATACGTGGCACACAGGCCTACCTAATGTGATCAGTTCTATGCAGGTTTCAGTATAGTGAGTAAAACATGCGCTTGCCCAGAAAATAAAAACTGACAAATAAAACCCTTGGCAACTGGTGAACAGCACAAATGACATTGAACAATTACGCACAAGAAACATTAGGGAAAGGGGAATATATATATATATATAAACATGAGGGCAATCAACACAACACAGGACAGGTGTGCAATGGGGGGGGTGATCTCAGAAGACCGGTGACGACGGCTGATGTGCACCAGCAGAGGGAGATCCGGACTGTGTAATAGACACCGGTAGTGTATGTCATGGTAAAAGACCTGAAGTAATCTACACTGTAGGAATGCCAATTGTCAGTGCACATGCTCAAAATAGTTTCAAGAATGATTCAGAGTTAGTATTATGAAAATAGACTATAAACACACTAAAGCCGAGTTGATTGTGCAAACACAACGAAACAACTGACATCTTAACTTTGGTCACAAGTTTAAGTATGATACATCTCATTAATTTATTTCACTATGTTAATACAGGGGTAGGTGTTTCATCCCGTTCTCTCAATGCTACCAACTCTGGTGTTACATTTCTACCTGCTCACACCACCCATGGGCAGTCTTACTACATTTAAGATGGTGGCCAATATGTCTTCCTTTATTTATTTTATTTATTTAACCAGGTAAGTTGACTAAGAACAATTTCTTATTTACAGCAACGACCTGGGAGCAATTAGGGTAAAGTGTCTTGCCCAAGGACACAACGGCATTTGGCTCAGTCGGGAATCGAACTGGCAACCTTCTGACTACAAGTCTGACTCCCTACCCACTGAGCCATCTGCGCCCCTTTAGTTTAAAGTGATGACATATTCAACATAGGTAAATCCCTCCGTTTGCACCTATTTGGTTATGTTGTAGCCACACCCCTAAGGCTACAGTTTCTTAAATTCCTTGACTGGCAGCAGGGAAGAGATGACCATGTGAGAGCCTGCTTAGTTCTGGAAGAGCATCACTTGGATATACTGTATGAAGACCAGAGTGATGCTGAAGTTCATGTTTTTGATAGAAATTGATCACTTCACCAAGGTGTCATTAAATTGATTGTGACATTATATTGCATGACTGTCACTAGACCTGGCTCACTTGTCTTCATTGATTATTTAACAGCTGACGGCAGAAGCAAGATGAGTTCTGAAGTGAACAGAAACTTCTCGTCTGGTCAGATCTAACCAAATGCCTCTAAACTCGCTACACAGCACTTCATCACGCAGCAGGACAATAAACCCAAACACACCGCCATATGTTGACGCCCCAGGTGTGTTTATAGGGCCACAAAGTGAAATTCTTTAACTTGCCAAGCAAAATCACTCCAAAACAAACAGTAGCTGAAATGTATGTAGAACAAAGGTTCATATCAATGAATAAAATAATGTTTATCTATGGATGCTGAGGGATCCCTCACTGATCTTCTGCACTCTCTGCAATCTCTACTTCTGCATGAACTATTCTTTTCTGGAATCCATTTCCTTCATATATTGAGAGTTTTCTTTCAGCAGCATCTTCTACCTTAGTTCCTGGTCATTGCAGCTGGGCATCTGGCCATAATTCCTAGTCATTTCAGCAGGATCTCCAGTATTCACCGATAAAAATGTCATTTTTCACATAATGGGTTAAGTCGCTGGATTGCAGGACGTCATGATATTCAGTGACAATGGGTGGTCCAACTTTCCCCAGGTCCTCCAACACGAAGCACAGCATATTGACATAGCGCTGCCTAGGATTTGGGATAGATAAGTGGAATTATCTACCTTGCCACATTGCTCTCCAGCGACTCCTTGTGGGCAGATCGGGCATCTATAAATTAATTCTTGGACGAATGGTTAGTGATCGTAATAATTCCGTGCATGATCTGACTAAAGGCTTCTGTGTTGCACACCTCACCATCCCGCATTTGCCTAAGGAGTTGAGGAGCTGCAGACAATGCAGGGTCAGTGGGAATTTGACAAGACCAATTTGGAGGGGAGAAAAATGTACATCTTGAGATCTAGCCATTGCAAATTGGGTGAGCTTCCAAAAAATCTACCCGTGCAAGACTCTAATTCATGGTCATTGCATCATGGGCTCCAGTTGTTCTATGTCATTGCTTTGAATCTCATTCGATGCATAAATATTTCTCTGGCAATTCTTGCTTCCTGTTTCCTTGAAGAATTAATACAAAATTCTCAGATTGTCATACATATTATCGCCTTTTGCTGTGGATAATATAGACCACTCACAGAGGCTCCACTTGTCCCCAAAATAAGAGCAAAACACTGGTAATTGTCAACCAACAGGTGGCAACCTTATGTGAAGTGTTTTCTGGTTGAGCTGAAGAGGACATGTTGTTCTGCATCAGAGTTGTTTGAGGGAAGACAATTATAAAACACATTGTTAAAGCTGTTTACATAATATCTGAGGACCACCCATTAATATCTATACTTAGGCTACTTAATTGTATTAGCATTGGTTCTTCTCCCAGTTAAGAATCAATGCAACCCATTTGGCCAGAGTTTGTATCCTGGAACCGCCGTGCATCTCAGGATTTCGGTTATTTGTTTCTTTTTGTGGATTTTTACCAGTTTTTCTCCCCTCATAATTGGTCAGCTCCAATTCCCCCATACTCTGCCTTGTCGGCAGCTCCGCAACCAAGAGCGTTGTTTCATCAAAAGCCAAGGTATGGCAAATGGACATAATGTCAAAAACCTACTACAGTATGCTATTGAAAATTGTTTTGACAGACATGTATCTCTCTCTCTCACATCATTTGTTGTTTCTATTTTGGTCAAATTATCATTACCATCTTTTTTTACTGAAATTAATTAATGTATTGAATACATGCCATTTTCTAGTAGGCAAATAAAAAGTGTTCAATACACAACTAAACAAAAGGCAAATTTGGCACAAAATATGCTAATCTATTGTAATTTCAAAGTACTAAGGCCCAACCACACAAGCTGATTTGAGTCTTTATTTATTTAATTAGGACAGTGCACATTAACAAAAAGTCTTACACTTCTGTACAGACTGTAAATGAGCCAGATTATAGCATAGATGCTAATTTTAATCTGTAATCCCAAACCTAATCAGCATGTTTTTAATGGTGGGGGAAACTGGAGCACCTGGAGGAAAACCACACGGCCCTGGAATAACATGCAAACTCCACACAGAAAGGCCCAGGAAAACTGGGGTTTGAACCTAGAACCTTGTTGTTGTGAGGCCACAGTGCTAGGCACTAGGCCAGCATGCCTGCCCAGGCTTCAACAACATTCATTCATTACCAGAAGAAAAACAGATATCATTTTCTGTTGGACACATATCTGAAGCAGATGTTGTCAATCAGTGCTAATCCTCAGACAATCCAACATATTAAATTGTCTGATCACATAATTGCTTCTAATATAACATATATCCTTTTGACAAAGCCAACAATTGTTAACGGTGGTACAATTAATCAAATAGCATCAGGCTGCCGTCAGTGATTATTTGCTTTTTGTATTAGAAGAAAGACATTCCCATCTTCTTACCTTATCGTGCTGTAGACTCCTATTTGTTTAGTTTATAAGAAGTTAGCATCTGGGCCTTAACTGTCTGTCATATCATCCATATTTAATGATTTTACAAGTTTAGATTCCACAGCCATAAACATGAGCTCGGTTAATCTCTCTTCACTTGTTCTGAAATTCTCTTGTTATTTTTGACACATTTTAAAATAGAAAATAATCTCTCATTGAACGCTGTAGACACAGCCAATGTTGCAGCAACACTGTAAAAAGTAATCTTTCTTTTTGTTTGTTTCAACATATTTTTCAAAGTTATCTCAACTGAAAAATAGTTAAATCAACAAACATTGTTGAGATAACATCATTTTTCATGTTTTCATGAAGTCAACTAATCAGAAAATGATGAGAAGTTGACTCCATGAGTAAAATTGCCAAGTAATATATTAATTTCATGTTGAGTCAACGATAAAGCACAATACAAATTCAAATTGACTTAGCATTATGAGTTGAATCCACGCAACAGGGTTACTAATTTTGTGAGTTGAGTCAACAAATTACTTTTTACAGTGAATGCAGAATAGCTTAATTAGCTCAGAGAATGCGCTCGAGCTTATTCAAAGTTGACAGGTCTTAGGGTTATCTGCCTTGCCCAAGGGCACTACGACATTTGGCAGAGTCAGGAATCGAACTAGACAACCTTCCGACTACAAGTCTGACCCCCTAACCAAAGAGCCATCTCTTAACAAACGTTAGGTTTAGCATTACAAAGCAGACATTCACAAACCGCCATTCTACAGAAAACAAATGTTCATCGCATTGTAATTGAAAAAAACAGAAGATCATCACGCCTCCCACTCAATTTAAAATCACAACCACCTTTGTGATAAATGGCTCTGTAACCTTTGTGATAAATGGCTCTGTAACCGCCCATCCACTATCGGTGACCACAACACCTACCATCCAAATATCAACACTACTGTATTTAAAGCTCACAACTGCTTCTAAAATCCAGGTTGCTATTTTCATATGTTCATATTTAAAGTTATTGCATTTTACAAATCAGTTCCCTCCAAACGTATGTCCTGAGCTTTAGTCCTGGTCACAGCATTCCAATGACATGAGACGGCACATATTGGTACAGCACTAACCAGGATGGACTGGTGGATAATTGGACACGGATATCTTGTCGTGTCACCTTAGCAACTACTTGTGTGTAGGTTGAGCCCCTGTAATTTCAATTGCTGTTTTATAGTTGATGAATGTGTAACCTCCCACGTGTGTTTCAACTTGTATCAGCAGTGTGGTAAGAGTCAAACCAGTAGGCCAACACATGCTTACAAGATGCATTGTTTACAGCCCAGCAGCTACTGAGGAGATACTGATTAGGTCAATGGAGAATTAGACATTTGGAGGGGAGAAATATAGTGGAACGTAAAAGAAGAATGAATGCCATTATGGATTAGAATATACAGTCTAGCAGAAAACCTTGTCCAGTGCATATTTTTTTGAGTTCAGAACAGCTGTGTGAACTAGCTAGTGATCTTTTATCTATTTAGCTATCTTTTATCTATTAGCATTATCAGATAATGTTACTAGGTAATGCTACCATAAAATAAACTGCCTAATTAGATAGCAAGTGGCAATGTAATTTAAAAAAATAAAACATCCAAATGTGTTTGTTTCTGGAAAGATAGTGTATCTATCTACGGTGTTCCTACACCAGATCCCACCTCAAGTCACAAGTTTGGCCCAAATGGCAAGATAGTCGACAATGGTCGATGGAAAAAAAAAAACTTCAGTGATTTGGGGAAATCATTAAGGTAAAAAATCTATAAAACATGGCAGTGGTTCATGGTACTTAGTAACACATCTTCATATTCAAAGCTCAGTCAACAAAGATGTAAAATATGATTTAATGTACACA
Organism: Umbra pygmaea; assembly: GCA_016801145.1. Lineage (NCBI taxonomy): Eukaryota > Metazoa > Chordata > Actinopteri > Esociformes > Umbridae > Umbra > Umbra pygmaea. The sequence continues at coordinate 8,402 of JACXGM010019156.1, forward strand.
TCCAATAGCGCTAACATAAAACATATTCCACTGTGAGCCCGATCTGCTTAATTGGGTAGTAGAACATTTCTCCTCATCTACCTCAGCAAATACACTGCTCGTTTAGGTTCATTATCAAGCATGTATCAGGGCAGCCAGCCAGCCTGTAATCAGATGTTTCTATTTTCTTAGGCAATCACCATCTCTGTAAAGTCTCAAACTGAAAAGTGGATCTTTACCAAGTATTCAAATGTACAGACGTATTCAGACTATTTCAGACTGTCCGATTGTTCTGGAAACATCCTTCATTGCTTTCCAACGTTAGTAATTACACGTACTTGAGTCATAAATGCGCAGAGGACCTTGCAAGACTTTGTTTCAGTTACTGGATATGATGCCAGTTATAACTGTTGAGGACAGACACAGCTAGATATTGAGTGTAAAAACAGATGTATATACCATACAGAGAGAAGGCAGTAGAACTCCCCTAAAAGCACATACTGTACAGACACAGTTTCACCATTATATTTATGTAACTGTATATCTGTATATCTTTATGTACCTCTATTTACTGTGTGATGTTCAACATTTCCACAGTCATTATCATAGCATCGTCACACAAGCATGCGTGAACTTAGCACGTCAAGAATTGTATCAATATACATAGAGTATGTGACCCTTGTTTGGATGCAATCATGTCCGTGCATCCATTTAGTCTATAGTTTTGTTCATTTGAACTGTGCATTTAATTGTACAGAAAGCAAATGTTTCGTCTGTCTACATTATTTGGCAAAGTATAAACTCCACAGTTCAAAACGAAATGCTGTGAAGTGCTCCTCCAGAGACAGAAGTGTTTATGTAAGCGTGAACAATGCCCTGTCCTATTTACCTTCTTGTGCAAGTGGAGAGAAACATTTTCATTGTCAATTAAGCAGCTACTTCAAATACATTAACTTCAATGAGTAATGAATAAATATAAATAATAAAGGAAAACATCTTAACTGCTGGAGTAAGCTAGATTCAAATTGATACACACAGTAGATGGGTTACGTGTTTTCAGCCTCACAACCTGACGACTTACCTAGACCACTGGTTGACCTAAAAAAAATCAGTAACTTTGATGTTGAATAAGATCAAATTTACCTGTTCTTCAATTTATAGTATAAGGTTAACGATGCAATTATTGCAAAACACATTACTTTATTTTCTGAAAAGAGAAAAATATAAAATCCTTTAGTTAATTTTGCATTTGATAAAAGTTGAATTACAGCATTACTTTCAGTGCTCCTTGAGTTAAAATAAGTATCTATTTACATTCAAGCTGCCCTAGATATTCCAATGGAAAGCATATCTATTCATTTGTTCAAAGAGATATTTTTAACCCACCAACAGAAAACCCACCGTATACACTAAATGGAACATAAATTATCTAAGATTTACATTTTAACTAATTGCTAGGTATAGTTGGGTGAGCCTGGAGGGTCAGGGCAATCTCAACCAATCAGCCACTGCACTGTTTACTGTTCAAATAAGCAAGACAAAAGGTAAGCGCTATTTTGAAAAAGACAGAGATGAGCATATCGACCACTACTTAAAGAGCTGTATTAGTCACCTTAATTGTATACCATAGTCCTCATTAGTCAGAGTTCTATTTTGATTTGTCATGTATCCAGGGATGTTGAGATCTTGCCAAGAAAAATAAAGGTAAATAAAAAGATCTCTCACTGAATTTTTTTCACAGGTTCATGAGATAAACAATCCAGTTTGGTTAATTATGTGATTGGTTAAGTCAACGGAAAGGGCAGAGCATAGCTACAACCCAGCTTTGAGATCATTTAAATAAAATGTAAGTTTAAAATGGTCAAGGAAAGGGACAGATGATTTTCATCGGGGGGGGGGCTTGGTAAAGATAAGGGTGTTAAAATGTTTTTTAGGGGCAAGAGGGGATGAAGGTGCAACTGTTTTAGAGGCTTCAAAGTGTTTTTTGAAGCCTTCAGGTAGAAATAGGCTGTGTGGTCTAAACATGTCTCCACTCTTAACAAGTATTACAGCATATCTGCTCTATTGTTGTCAATTTTAGCTAATCAAATTGCAGATAATGTACAGTAAAATGTAAACAGCGGTGTAATATAAAATATTTTTTAGCATTTAAGTTGCATGATATGCAGGATATCTAGAGTAAAATGTAAAACATTTTTTTACTTTTAAGGAGTAATGAGTAGAATATGAGCAGGTTATCTACAGTTGTGGTCAAAAGTTTGGAGAAGGGCACAAATACTAATTATCACAATGTCTGCTGCCTCAGTGTTGATTATGGCAATTTGCATATACTCCAGAATGTCATGAAAAGTGATCAGATAAAATGCAATGAATTACAAAGTCCCTCTTTGCCATGAAAAGAAACTTCCCAAAAAAACATTTCCACTGCAATTCAGCCCTGCCACAAAAAAACAGCTGCCATCATGTCAGTGATTGTCTCGTTTACACAGGGTAGAGAGTTGAAAGGACAAGGCTGGAGATCACTCTGTCATGCTGATTGAATTAGAATAATATACTGGAAGCTTTAAAAAGAGGGTGGTGCTTGAAATCATTGTTCTTCCTCTGTCAACCATGGTTACCTGCAAGGAAACATGCCATCTTTAATGCTTTGCACAATGAGGGCTTCACAGACAAGGATATTGCTGCTAGTAAGATTTCACCTAAATCAACCATTTATTGGATCATCAAGATCTTCAAGGAGAGAGGTTCAGTTGTTGTGAAGAAGGCGTCAGGGCACCCAAGAAACTCCAGCAAGCGCCAGGACCATCTCCTAAATTTGAATGCTGCATCGGGGCACCACCAGTGCAGAGCTTGCTCAGGAATGGCAGCAGGCAGGTGTGAGTGCATCTGCATGCACAGTGAGGCAAAGTCTTTTGGAGGAAGTCCTGGTGTCAAAAAGGGCAGCAAAGAAGCCACTTCTCTCCAGGAAAAACATCAGGGACAGATGATATTCTGCAAAAGGTACAGAGATTGGACTGTTGAGGACTGGGGTAAAGTCATTTGAATCCCCTTTCGATTGTTTGGGCCAACCAAATAACACCTTGTCCAGAGAAGACAAGGTGAGCGCTACTATCAGTCCTGTGTCATGCCAACAGTAAAGCATCCTGAGACCATTCATGTGTGGGGTTGCATCTCAGCCAAGGGAGTGGGCTCACTCACAAAATTGCCTAAGAACACAGCCATGAATAAAGAATGGTACCAACACATCCGCCAAGAGCAACTTCTCCCAACCATCCAAGAACAGTTTGGTGATGATGACCAATGCCTTTTCCAGCATGATGGAGCACCTTGC